>CM019909.1:31749310-31781422 GCA_009764595.1 Geothlypis trichas | reverse complement strand
CTCCAGAGCGGTTTTATTGTCCCGATCATCTCTATCGAGCGATTTACCTTCATGTGTGCTCCAGAAGCTTGTCGTGTTCCCCCATCCCAGAACCCCGGGGTGGTTTGGGCTGGAATAGACCTCAAATCCCACCCAGTGCCACCTCTCCCTGTCCCAATGTTCTCCAAACCCCAGTGCCCAGCCTGGCCTTGGGCACTGCCAGGGCTCCAGGGGCAGTCCCAGCTGCTCTGGACACCCTGTTTGTGATTATATCAATAATTATTACTGCTGTCCTGGACTGGGGCTGAAGGGACCCCCTGAGCCCACCTGGAAGCTGCTCCTGGGGCTGCTGTTGGGATGAGGATGCAGGTGCTGGCACCACCTTCCCTCTGAGCCTGCCGTGAGTCACTGCAGAGCCCAGGGCTGTGTTTTTATCCTTCATCTTCTCCCAGATTTTGTTTGGGTTTGTTGTAGGTTGTAGCTGTCATCAACCCCTCAGTTGTATAACCCTTTTCCCAGGCTTTTTTTGTTATTTTCTCCTTTGCTGCATTAGGATGCAATTATGTACTCCAGCTAATTGCCAGTTACTTAGTGTCAAAATGCATAATGTGTCTGAAATGTCCTCGCCTCCTCTGTCAGGATCCTGTGCAGAGCAGGGAACAGCCACGAGCTATTACTCTTGTCAAGAATTCACCTGAAAAGATTTTTCTTTCCTCGCTCCCATTTTGGGGGCAGCGTGGTGATTGCAGGCATTTAAAATGTCTCAACTTTCTGTTTAGGAATGATTCGTTCTCGAGGCACTTTTCGTGCAGGACTTATTTACTCAGAATTATAAATTCACATTTGGTTTGGCACGGGCTTGGGGCTGATAAATCTGGGAACGTTTTTACAGACTAATGTAACTGGACAGCAGCAAGTGCCAGAAAGCATTAGGAAAATGGAAATCTGCTTCACAGCTGAATTTACCCTCTTAGAGACACTGAATGCATTTGAATATTTTATCTCAAATGTGTGTGAGGTGGTTGGGAAAAGGTTTCAATTTTAAAAATGGCATAATTAATGGCAGAGCTAATAATGGCACACCTGGCTGAGGTGTGCTTGCTGCTAAAAAAGGAGATTTTTCTGTTCACACTGGCAGACTGCCGGCTTTCTCTTTCAGAGCTCTCAAGTCACATCACTTTTGGCACATGAGAATTATTTTTAAAAGAAAATTTGAAAGATCCAGAGTCAATCTGCAGGCGAGGGAGCACTGGAGGAGGGGGCCTGGAGCAATGTGAGCCTCAAGAGGCAGCAGGGCTCCACCAGGCAGGGCTTGTTGTCTTTTCTGGAGGAGAAACAGACCCCAGGGAAAATCTGTTTACTTCTGTGGCTTAATGAAAAATTACTGGAAACCTCCAGAATCTGGTGTTCCACAGATTTTTGCATCTGAGCTGCCAGTTCATGAAAAGTTTAATGAGCAGCTTATCTAAAACCATGAACTAAACAAAAAAAAAATAAACTAAACAAAAACCATGAACTAAACAAAAACCATAAACTAAACAAAAACCAAAACTAAACAAAAAGCATAAACTAAACAAAAACCATAAGCTAAACAAAAACCATGAACTAAACAAAAACCATGAACTAAACAAAAGCCATGAACTAAACAAAACCCATGAACTAAACAAAAACCATAAACCAAACAAAAACCATAAACTAAACAAAAGCCATGAACTAAACAAAAGCCATGAACTAAACAAAAACCATGAACTAAACAAAAACCATAAACTAAACAAAAAGCATAAACTAAACAAAAACCATAAACTAAAGGAAAAACATGAACTAAACAAAAACCATGAACTAAACAAAAACCATGAACTAAACAAAAACCATGAACTAAAGGAAAAACATGAACTAAACAAAAACCATGAACTAAACAAAAACCATGAACTAAAGGAAAAACATGAACTAAACAAAAACCATGAACTAAACAAAAACCATAATCTAAAGGAAAAGTATAAACTAAACAAAAACCATAAACCAAACAAAAACCATGAACCAAACAAAACCCATGAACTAAAGGAAAAGCTCAGGGCAGAGGTTGTGCCCCAGCCCTCCCTCACTGCTCTGCTCAGGATCTGCTGCTCTGGGTGATGTCTGCTGTGGGAAACAATCCCAAAGGTGGGTTTGCTCAGTGTGGGAGCTGCTGAGGACAGGGAATGTTTTATCTCAGATATTGAATATTCCCATTTCTGGGAAGTGCTGAGAGGAGCCTTCCCTCTGGGGAGACCCTGGTTCCCATGGCCAGGCAGGCAGTGAATCCCACAGCACGCTGAGCTCCTGCTGCTCTGGGATCTGCAATCCCACACAATCACAAACTGTGACCAAGGCAGCCCAGGACAGGCCCTTTGCCAGGGCCAGGTGAGCAGGATTTAGTGAAAATGTCAGGAAAAGTAATGCACAAACACCAGAGGTTCATTCCAAAAAGACAGAGGAGTTCTTTTGGGCTTTATTTGAATAAAGGGAGAGGCCATGGGGCATTCCCTGGGATCTCTCCAATTTTTGGAGGACACAGCCTCCTTTTTATCCCAATTTCCAGCCACATTTCCCTTCTCTCTTTCCCTCTTGCTGAAGTACTGGAGAGATTCAGACTTCCCAAAACACCTGATCCCAAAGATTCCCCTCTAATGTATAACCCTCCCTTTTCATTTTTAATTCTTACGGAATTTAGGGGTTTTTCTTCCCCATTGTTTCTTTCATCTCTCAATGTCTAATTTCATTTATCAGCAAACCTAAAGTTTATTTGTAAAAGCAAAATCTCTTTTTCCATGATCAATCAGTGGAATCCTTCCCATGGTTTCTTTTCTCTCCCAGTGCTGGTTTTACCTACCAGCAGACCCACAGCTGGTTTGGAAAGACAAATCCACTGTTCCTCTCAAAAATAACCCCAAAAGAGAACCCCCAGAGCCTCAGAAATGGCAGAACTCGCTGGGATTGGGATTTTCCCCGTGGGGTTGAACAGGGGGCTGGGAATCACAGCAGCTCATCCATCCCTGTTCCATGTGGGAAAGGGAAATTGCTGGGAAATGTGCTTTCCTCATCCATCCCTTATCCATGAGGGAAAGGGGAATTGCTGGGAAATGTGCTTTCCTCATCCATCCCTTATCCATGTGGGAAAGGGGAATTGCTGGGAAATGTGCTTTCCTCATCCATCCCTTATCCATGTGGGAAAGGGGAATTGCTGGGAAATGTGCTTTCCTCATCCATTCCTGTTCCATGTGGGAAAGGGGAATTGCTGGGAAATGTGCTTTCCTCATCCATTCCTGTTCCATGTGGGAAAGGGGAATTGCTGGGAAATGTGCTTTCCTCATGCTTCCTGTTCCATATGAGGAAAGGGGAATTGCTGGGAATTGTGCTTTCCTCATCCATCCCTGTTCCATATGGGAAAGGGGAATTGCTGGGAAATGTGCTTTCCTCATCCATTGCTGTTCCATGTGGGAAAGGGGAATTGCTGGGAAATGTGCTTTCCTCATCCATCCCTTACCCATGTGGGAAAGGGGAATTGCTGGGAAATGTGCTTTCCTCATCCCTTCCTTATCCATGTGGGAAAGGGGAATTGCTGGGAAATGTGCTTTCCTCATCCCTTCCTTATCCATGTGGGAAAGGTGAATTGCTGGGCAATGTGCTTTCCTCATCCCTTCCTGTTCCATATGAGGAAAGGGGAATTGCTGGGAAATGTGCTTTCCTCATCCATCCCTTACCCATGTGGGAAAGGGGAATTGCTGGGAAATGTGCTTTCCTCATCCATCCCTGTTCCATGTGGGAAAGGGGAATTGCTGGGAAATGTGCTTTCCTCATCCATCCCTTACCCATGTGGGAAAGGGGAATTGCTGGGAAATGTGCTTTCCTCATCCCTTCCTTATCCATGTGGGAAAGGGGAATTGCTGGGAAATGTGCTTTCCTCATCCATTGCTGTTCCATGTGGGAAAGGGGAATTGCTGGGAAATGTGCTTTCCTCATCCATTGCTGTTCCATGTGGGAAAGGGGAATTGCTGGGAAATGTGCTTTCCTCATCCATCCCTTACCCATGTGGGAAAGGGGAATTGCTGGGAAATGTGCTTTCCTCATCCATTGCTGTTCCATGTGGGAAAGGGGAATTGCTGGGAAATGTGCTTTCCTCATCCATCCCTGTTCCATGTGGGAAAGGGGAATTGCTGGGAATTGTGCTTTCCTCCCCATTCATATCTGGGGTTTACAGGGAGGGGGAGCCTGGCCCATGAGCAAATCCTTGGTAATTACCAGCACCACAATATCTGGATGTGAAATTCAACCTTCACCATTGGCTAAGTAAGTCCAGATTCCTCCACTTGAACCTGCCTTAGGGAACCTTGAACTGAGACAGTTTTCTCCTTAATTTTTCTGAAACCTCCTTTTCTTTAAGGGACATGAGCTTCCTGCTCATCCAAGTGACCTCATGAAAACGAGATGAAAGCACTCCAGCCACACTCCCCAGGCTGCATTCTGCAAAGATGATTTGTGCAGAGCCATTCCCTTGGGAACCAGGTCCAAAAAGCCTCCAAAGTCCCAGAAACTCCCTCAGCCCTTGGCTTTTCCAGCCCTGCCATCACCTGGGGGCTGGATCCTGTCACTGCTGGATCCTCTCAGCTTTTTCACTGATTCCCCTGATCAATCTCTACAAAATGTGTTTGCAACTGCAAAATGCTTGCTGCAAATTCAAAGCACTTCCAAAGTCTCTGAATATTCACAGGGTGTGCTGCTCTGCTCCCTCAGCTGGGGTCTGTCACTCCTGGGGCACCTGGATGGGGAATTCTGTGGGGCTGTGGCAGGGGGCTGCAAGGAGAGAGGGTTTGGTGGCTAAAAATGGGAGTTTTTAGGTCAGGATGCTGAAAAGAGGAAAGTTTGGTGGTTAAAAGCGGGAGTTTTTAAGTTGTCAGCTGGCAAGGAGAAAGGGTTTGGTGGTGAAAACCAGGAGTTTTTAGGTCAGGATGCTGAAAGGAGGAAAGGTTTGGTGGTTAAAAATGGGAGGTTTTGGGTGATTGGCTGGCAAGGAGCAAGGGTTTGGTGGTGAAAACCAGGAGTTTTAGATAGTTAGCTGGCAAGGAAAAAGGGTCAGGTGCCTAAACCAGGAGTTTTAGGTCAGGATGCTGAAAGGAGGAAAGGTTTGGTGCCTAAAATCAGGAGTTTTAGGTTGTCAGCTGGCAAGGAAAAAGGGTTTGGTGGGGAAAACCAGGAGTTTTTAGGTCAGGATGCTGTCAAGGAGAAATGGTGTGGTGGCTGAAACCAGGAGTTTTTAGGTGGGGCTGCTGACAAGAAAAAAAAGGATTTGGTGGCTCAAACCAGGAGTTCTAGGTCAGGCTGCTACAAGCAGAAGGGGTTTGGTGGCTCAAACCAGGAGTTTTTAGGTTGTTAGCTGGCAAGGAAGAAGGGTTTGGTGGCTCAAACCAGGAGTTTTTACATTGTTAGCTGGCAAGGAAAAGGGTTTGGTGGCTCAAACCAGAAGTTCTAGGTCAGGCTGCTACAAGCAGAAGGGGTTTGGTGGTTACAACCAGGAGTTTTTAGGTTGTTAGCTGGCAAGGAAGAAGGGTTTGGTGGCTCAAACCAGGAGTTTTTAGGTTGTTAGCTGGCAACAAAAAAGGATTTGGTGGCTCAAACCAGGAGTTTTTACATTGTTAGCTGGCAAGGAGGAAGGGTTTGGTGGCTCAAACTTGGAGTTCTAGGTCAGGCTGCTACAGGCAGAAGGGGTTTGGTGGTTACAACCAGGAGTTTTTAGGTTGTCAGCTGGCAGGGAAAAAGGGTTTGGTGGCTCAAACCAGGAGTTTTTAGGTTGTCAGCTGGCAGGGAAGAAGGGTTTGGTGGCTCAAACCAGCAGTTCTATGCCCTTAGCTGCCTTCCAGAGGGGAGTGGTGCCAGCAGGGGCCTGGGGAGCTGCAGGAGCCCCCAGGTCCACCAGGGCATGCCAGGGAGGGATGAGCAGCACTGGGCTGTGCAAAGGGATGTGGGGAGCACCATTGCAAAGCTTGATAAGGGTAAGATAAGGATTCTTGGTGTGGCACTCCTGAATTGAATCTAAATTATGAATTCTGAGGGTGCTTTAAATGAAAGAAAACCACAGGCAATGGTTAAACACTGCAGAGGCTGGAAAATGGCTTCTCTGATTTCTCCTCTCTGTATTTTCTCCTCTCTGTATTTTCTCCTCTCTGTATTGTCCCCTCTCTGTATTGTCCCCTCTCTGTCTGGTCCTACCCTGTGACACTGGTGAGGGTTTTTGCAGAGGGAAGTTTGGGACGTGCTGGTTCTCTCTGAGAATGGGGAAATGGCTCAGTTTTCATTATTTGTCAAGGGCAGCCAGAATCTCAGCAATGTGTTGCTCTGTGTTTCGTGGGCTGCAATGGAAATAAATAAATGGGGCTGGGAGCTCCATGAGTGCCTGCACAGTGGGCAGCAGCACTCCCAGTGCTGCAGTGAGCTCCAGCAGCCCCTGAACAATGGGAGCTCATCTGGAGCTCTCAGCCAATGCTGTCTGCCTCCCTCAGCTCTAATTAAGATTGACAAGGTTATCCAGAGCAGGAGAACAAATATTACAGGAATTGGAGATGTGTTGACACACGACTGAAGAACTACATGAAATTAAATTTCCAGACAGGAAATACGAGCGCAATTAAGACAAGGCTACTTGAGAAAAAATGTCAGGAATATCCGTGCAGGATTTCTCAGGCTTTGAGCTCTTGGGCTGATTTTGTGCCATTTTCACAGAATCTCAGAATGGTTTGGGTTGGGAGGGACCTCAAAGCCACCCAGTGCCACCCCTGCCATGGCAGGGACACCTCCCACTGTCCCAGGTGCTCCAGCCTGGCCTTGGGCACTGCCAGGGATCCAGGGGCAGCCACAGCAAATCTGGGAATTCCATCCCAGCCCCAGGAACAATTCCCAATTCCCAATATCCCATCCCTGCCCTGGCCCTGGGATCCATCCCCCTTGTCCCCTGTGAACAGCTTCTTCCCATCTGTCCTGCAGCTCCCTCAGGTCCTGGAAGGCCACAGTTGGGTCTCCCCAAAGCTTCTCTTCTCCAGTTGTTGGAGGAAGGTGTTTGACACTTATTCTTGCATAAAAGTGAAATACCAGGACTGGCACAGGGTGCCCAGAGCAGCTGTGGCTGCCCCTGCATCCCTGGCAGTGCCCAAGGCCAGGCTGGGCACTGGGACACCCTGGGGCAGTGGGAGGTGTCCCTGCCATGGGAATGGGATGAGCTTTAAGGTCCTTTTCAACCCAAACTGTTCCATGATTCAACCTAAAATGAAAGTCTGCAGCTATTTGATGTAAATGTGAATTTTCATGTGTGTTTTGTTTGATGTAAATGTGAATTTTCATGTGTGTTTTGTTTGATGTAAATATGAATTTTCATGTGTGTTTTGTTTGATGTAAATATGAATCTGTTGTGTGTTTTCCAGTGGGGTTTCAGTGCATGGTTCCCAGCTGTTAACACACTCAGCATCCTTCCACACCTCACACAGAGATTATCAATAATCAGTGATCGATGCAGTTTATAAAAGTCTGTTCTGAAGGGAAATTGCTGCATTTCAAGGGATGTGATTCTATCTTCCCCTCTCTTCTCCAAGTAAAATGAACGGCCAACTTACTTTGAACATGAATAAGGAGACGGGGTACCCTTTGTTCAAAGGGAAAACATGAAGAGAAAAGAGAATTCCCAGGGTTGTTGCTATTAAAAAGCTGTTTACAGGTGAAGTGCTCAGGGAAAGGGCTCCAGAGCAGCCCCTGGTGCACAGGGCTGTGCAAATGTCAGAGCTGAGGGATGCAGGAATGGCCTGGGAAGGACTCCGGGCACCAAGGGCTTCCCAGGAGTGATAAAACCTGTTCCCCACAGACAGAGGCACTTTGGGCATGCTCTGAGGGTGTTTGGGGGACCAGGGACTGTTCAGGGGCTCAGTGTTTGAGCACTCAGTGTTCAGGTGCTCAGTGTTTGGGTTCTCAGTTTGTTTCAGTGCTCAGTGATTGTTTAGGTGCTCAATATTTAAGGGCTCCATATTTATGTGCCCAATGTTTCTTTAGGTGCTCAGTGTTTAAGTACTCAATGTTTGTTTGCTCAATGTTTGTGTGCTCAATGTTTGTGTGCTCAATATTTGTTTAAGTGCTCAATATTTGTTTCAGTGCTCAATGATTGTTTAGGTGCTCAGGGATTTTTTATGTGCTCAATATTTAGGTGTTCAGTGTCCAGGTGCTCAATGTTTGTGTGCTCAATGTTTGTTTCAGTGCTCAGTGATTGTTTAGGTGCTCAAGGATTGTTTAAGTGCTCAGTGTTTAGGTGCTCAATATTTAAGGGCTCCATATTTACATGCCCAATGTTTCTTTAGATGCTCGGTGGTTAAGTACTCAATGTTTGTGTGCTCAATGTTTGTGTGCTCAATATTTGTTTCAGTGCTCAGTGATTGTTTAGGTACTCAAGGATTGTTTAAGTGCTCAATATTTACATGCCCAATGTTTCTTTAGGTGCTCAGTGTTTAAGTACTCAATGTTTGTGTGCTCAATGTTTGTTTAAGTGCTCAGTGATTGTTTAGGTGCTCAAGGATTTTTCATGTGCTCAATATTTAGGTGTTCAGTGTTTAGGTGCTCAATGCTTAAGTGCTCAATATTTAAGTGCTCAATGTTTGTTTAGGTGCTCTGTGTTTAAGTGCTGAATGTTTGGGTGCTCTGTGTTTGTTTAAGTGCTCAGTGACCATTTAAGTGCTCAATGTTTAGGTGCTGAATACTTGTTTAGGTGCTCATTGATTGTTTAAGTGCTCAGTGTTTGTTTAGGTGTTCATTGATGGTTTAAGGGGTCAATGATTGTTTAAGGGGTCAATGATTGTTTAAGTGCTCCATGTGTAAGTGCCCAGTATTTGTATAGGTGTTGAGGTGCTCATTGTTTGGGTTTTCAACATTGTTGAAATGCTCAGTGATTTTTTAGGTGCTCAGAGCTCAAGTGCTCAGTGTCACTTTGGGTGTTCAATGATGGTTCAGGTACTCAGTAATTGTTTAACCTCAGTGTTTCAGAGTTCAGTGTTTGTTTGGGTGCTCAGTGTTTGTTTAGGTGCTCAGTGTTGGGTGTTCAATGATTGTTTAAGTGCTCCATGTTTGCTCAGGTCTTTAAGGGTTTTTTAAGAGCCCAGTGTTTGTTTAAGTGCTCAGTGTTTAGGTTCTCAGTGTTGGTCAGGGTGCTCAGTGTTTAAGTGCCCAATGTTAGTTTGGGTGTTCAAAGATTGTTTAAGTGCTCAATAATTGTTTAAGAGCTCAATGTTGAAGTGGTCAGTGTTTGTTTGGGTGTTTAAGGATTAAGTGACTGTTGAAGTGGTCAGTGTTTGTTTGGGTGTTTAAGTGACTGTTGAAGTGGTCAGTGTTTGTTTGGGTGTTTAAGTGACTGTTGAAATGGTCAGTGTTTGTTTAGGTGTTTAAGGATTGTTTAAGTGACTGTTGAAGTGGTCAGTGTTTATTTGGGTGTTTAAGGATTAAGTGACTGTTGAAGTGGTCAGTGTTTGTTTGGGTGTTTAAGGATTAAGTGACTGTTGAAGTGGTCAGTGTTTGTTTGGGTGTTTAAGGATTGTTTAAGTGACTGTTGAAGTGGTCAGTGTTTGTTTGGGTGTTTAAGGATTGTTTAAGTGCTCAATGTTGAAGTGCTCAGTATTTATTTGGGTGTTTAAGGATTGTGTAAGTGACTGTTGAAGTGGTCAGTGTTTGTTTAGGTGTTTAAGGATTGTTTAAGAGCTCAGTGTTGAAGTGGTCAGTGTTTGTTTAGGTGTTTAAGGATTGTTTAAATGACTGTTGAAGTGCTCAGTGTTTGTTTGGGTGTTTAAGGATTGTTTAAGGATTGTCTAAGTGACTGTTGAAGTGCTCAGTGTTTGTTTGGGTGGTCAGTCAGGGCTGTTCCTTTAGAAAGGCAATTGGTGAAGGTTTCTTTGGGTAGTCCAGGAATGTTTTTGGGTTGTCCAATCGGTGTTTGTTTGTTTGAGTTGTCCAGGAATGATTGTTTGAGTTGTGCTGGGACACAGAGGCACCCACGGCTGAGCCCTGGCCCTGCTGGCGGGCAGGGAGAGCTCAGTGAGCTGCTCCCCTCCCTGGGACCCTCCCCATCCATCCCCAGGACCTTCTCCATCTGTCCATCCCTGGGACCCCTTCCCATCCATCCCTGGGACCTTCTCCATCCATCCATCCATCCATCCATCCATCCATCCATCCATCCATCCATCCATCCATCCATCCATCCACCCCCGGGACCCCTCCCCATCCATCCTTGAGACCCTTCTCCATCCATCCCCAGGACCTTCTCCATCCGTCCATCCCTGAGACCCCTCCCCATCCGTCCTTGGGACCATCTCCATCCACCCCCGGGACCCCTCCCCATCCATCCTTGGGACCCTTCTCCATCCATCCCCAGGATCTCTCCCCATCCATCCCTGGGACCCCTCCCCATCCATCCCAGGACCCCTCCCCAGTGCTGCCCTGCTGGGCTGGTCCAGGGGGGCTCCTTCCCTCCTTCCCACCAGGATCTGCCCCGGAGCTGTTCAATGGTGTTGTTAATAAGGCATCAGTCTGGAGCAAGCAGCTGGGAGGTTCATCCAAAAATGTGACTGTTGCTGGCAAAGGCAGCCCCAGCCATCTGTGCCAAGGCCCTGTGTTTACATCATCCATCCACCACCAGTTCCTGCTCTTGTAAATCAAGAAATCATTGTGATTCTCCTGAAAGATTCGTTGTGGTGAGAGACTGCAGCACAATTAAATTTGCCTTCTTTTATTATTTATCACTAATATTCCAACCAGTGGTACATCAACAAAGTAAATGTTCAGGGAGATAAGCCCAGATGAAATCATGGATCAGCCCTGGTGGAGGGGAGACAAATGGAGTCACTCAGTCATGAGTTTGGGCAGGAATTCTATTTCATGAGAGCCTTTGGTGTTTGGAAATTTTGTTTTCATTCCCCCGGGGGGCTGGAGATGGCTCCTGAAATATTCTGGCAAAAACAGAATTGCAGAAAAACCAGAATTATGTGCCAGCAGCACTGCGTGACATAGATTGTCATCTAGTGACCTGCTGGGGGACACTGCTGGGGAATGTGCTGTGCCTGCCAGGGAGCAGGGATGGGCCATGGGTCACCTGCAGAGGAGCCAGCCTGAGCCTGGGGCAGGAGCTGCCCCTGCCCTGCCTGGGGCATTTCCATCGGCTGGAGGGGCAGCAGGGGGGTCCTGGGGTGATTTCCATCACCTGGAGGGGCAGCAGAGGGTCCTGGGGTGATTTCCATCACCTGGAGGGGCAGCAGGGGGGTCCTGGGCTGATTTCCATCACCTGGAGGGGCAGCAGGGGGGTCCTGGGGTGATTTCCATCACCTGGAGGGGCAGCAGGGGGGTCCTGGGCTGATTTCCATCACCTGGAGGGGCAGCAGGGGGGTCCTGGGCTCACAGTGCCAGCACAGGGAGGTGGGCTTGTTATAACACCAGCACCTCAGACAGGTCCAGACCTCTCATTCTGCTCCAATCCTCTCATTCTGCTCCAAACCTCTCATTCTGCTCCTGCCCTGCCTGGGTATTGGAATAGGATCCCACACTTTGGGCTGATTTCCATCACCTGGAGGGGCAGCAGGGCTCACAGTGCTGGGGAGAGGCTGCTGCCATTTCCATCACCTGGAGGGGCAGCAGGGGGGTCCTGGGGCTGATTTCCATCACCTGGAGGGGCAGCGGGGGGTCCCAGGCTCACAGTGCCTGCACAGGGGGTGGCTCTGTAAACACCAGCACCCCACCCAGTCCAGCCCATCCTCTGGGAGCGGTGACACAGCAGCACCTGGGCCCCCTGAATGGAAGTGTTTGGGTGGGACTGGCACTCCTCGAGGCTGCTCTCAGCCAGCTTTGGAGGTTTCTGCACCAGGAGCTGCTTGGTCAGACGTGTGGTACCTCTGGGGCTGGTTATTTATTTATAAACCTGCTGTCTCTGCTATAAAAAGCTTTGCAATAGCCCAATAATAAATGCATTCATCACCACATCTGCTGTAATCACTGCAGCTCCTGAGCTGCTATTTGGCTCTCATTAGCTGCAACTCCCATTCACCTATAATTTTGGAGAACACACAATTATGTGTTATCTCTCCTTCAAGTGATTACTACACTGGATGTTTTTAAGATAATGGCGTGGAACACGCCGTGATGAATTGCACCTCTCCAGGTAGTTTTGTTTCTGTCATTAACTCTATTATTTGATTTAAACCAGCCTGGAGGAGCTGTGGGGCAGGGCTGGCATCACCTGCTCGGGGAAGGGCCCCGGGTCAAGGCTGATCCCATAAAGGACGTGGCCCAGCACACAATTATCTCCCTCCTGCCTGTCCTCCCCACTCACACCGCAGATATTAATATGAGGAGATTGAAAACCCGACCTGTTTGCACCTGGAAAGGTCCTTTTTCCATTAAGCTTTGATGGTGATAAAAGCCTTTTCAGGGAGTCAGGGAACAGGGACAGGAGCAGAGGACACAGCCCAGAGTTGTGTCAGGGGAGAATTGGGCTGGACACAGCAGGAATTTCCCCATGGAAAGGGGATCAGGGACTGGAACTGCCCAGGGAGGGTTGGAGTGCCCATCCCTGGAGGTGGCACCTGAGGTGGCACTTCACCATTTCTCCCTCAGCCTGAGGCAGCTTTGCTGTCCCCTCCCTTTGCTGTCCCCTCCCTTTGCTGTCCCCTCCCTTTGCTGTCCCCTCCCCTGGGCTGTCCCTGCTCGCCCTGTCTCATTTTCCATGCCAGGTGCAGAAGTGCAGCAAGAGCAGGTTCAGATTTCTCCTCAGCAGGTCTGGGCCATGCCAGGGCACACCCAGGGTCTGGGGCACACTCAGGGTTTTGGGCACACTGAGGATTTTGGGCACACTCAGGATTTTTGGGCACACTCAGGATTTTGGCACACTCAGGATTTGGGCACACTCAGGATTTTGGGCACACTCAGATTTTGGGCACACTCAGATTTTGGGCACACTGAGGACTTTGGGGCACACTCAGATTTTGGCACACTCAGGATTTTGAGCACACTCAGATTTTGGGCACACTCAGATTTTGGGCACACACAGATTTTGGGCACACTCACATTTTGGGCACACTCACATTTTGGGCACACTCAGGACTTTGGGGCACACTCAGATTTTGGGCACACTCAGATTTTGGGCACACTCACATTTTGGGCACACTCAGGACTTTGGGGCACACTCACATTTTGGGCACACTGCCCATCCATCCCCTCCCATCCAGGGCAGGGCTCTGGCACAGCCTCCCCTGCAGACCCTCAGGGTCTGGGCACAGGGGAGGCTGTGATGGACACCAGGGACAATTAAAAAGGACCAATGTCAGTGTCCCAAAGTGCAATGAGGGCATTTACTGACTGCTCCAATCCAGCCGGGTATCTCAGGGTGCTAAAACCCCTCAGCAACGCTGGGATATTGGAAATTTGGGAAGTAACAGGAAATGTTTTCTCATTCTCCTGACCTTTGCCTTGCCTTGGTCTCAGAGCTTATGGTGCTTTTTTTCCCCCTTTAATTTTGTTTCAGTGTTGTGTGGTAAAAAAGAGTCAGAAAAACCTCTGACTTTGGTAGTGCTGTAAAATAAACACAATTGGCTCCCAAATTTACCCAGACCCCTTTCCCTGGGGAATAGTGCAAAACCAAAAGGCAAAGCCAGGTCATGAATTGTTTCCTTACCTCTGTGCATTGGAAATGTCTCCATTGTAATTTCTGGAAGTCAGTGTTTCTCTATCATAAATCTCCAGGAATTAATAAATATCAAAAGCAGCAGCCAGACCCTTTTTAATATTGCAAATAATGTGATGACTTTGGGAGTTACTGTCTGAAGCTGAAAGCAGGGCTCTCACACCAGCAGTGGTGTGGGATATTGTTTCTGAGCCTTCAAACAGAAAATAATGTGGGCTCCCATGAAGGAAGTGATTAATGACTGCAAATTCTGAGCTTTACACTGCAGCGTTTTGTCCATTTTAGTATGAAAATACATCTGTGAAAGGAGGGGGGGAAATAATTTTGTATCATTAAAACCAAATGAATTTATTGCAGTTGTGGCAGCAGCGTTCTCTCCATCCTTGCCTTGGGGAAAAATCCATTTCCTGGAGGCAGGAGGGAAAAATCCACAAAGGGCATGGCTGGGGTGCTGTGCCAGGGAACCACTGGGAATGTGGGAATCCCTGGGAATGTGGGAACCCCTGGGAAAATGGGATTCCTCCTGCCTTGGATGGACTGGCAGGTGCTGAGGTGGAAGCACAGGGATTAAAGATCACATGGAATCAGCTGTAGGGAAAATTACATTCCAAATCCTGCAGAGGAACAAACACTTCTGCTCTTAATTACTGATATTGGGCCAGTTCTCTGTTTGGAGAGGTTCAGATGGGGGTTATCCCCTGGTTCAGATGGGGGGTTAACCCCTGGTTCAGATGGGGTTACCCCCTGGTTCACATGGGGTTAAGCCCTGGTTCAGATGGGGTTAACCCCTGGTTCTCTGCAGGTTTCCTGGACCATCCATCCCAAGGCAGAAGGGACTGTGATCCAGCCCAGCAGTGGGGGATGCCCAGTCCCTGTGCCCTGGGCTGTGTCCCCTGTCCCACCACAGCAATCCCTGGGGGTCTGGGAGCAGTGCTCAGGGGCAGGGGGGGTTAATGATGTTAATTACTCAGGAGCAGAATTACAGGCGTGGAGCTACAGCCGATAGGAGAAAGTGAATTCTGAACACAAAAGCAAGAGGATCATTAATGTAAATGAGTTTAAATTGAAAGGGGACAGGGTTAGACTGGAGATTAGGGACAAATCCTTCCCTGTGAGGGTGGGCAGCCCTGGCACAGGTGCCCAGAGCAGCTGGGGCTGCCCCTGGTTCCCTGCAGTGCCCAAGGCCAGGCTGGACACCCTGGCACAGTGGGAGCTGTCCCTGCCATGGCAGGGTGGGAATGGCTGGGATTTATTTGAGGTCCATTCCCACCCAAACCATTGCAGAAATCTGAGATTCTCCTCCTCCCAAGCACTGCCCAGCACCTCCCAGGTGCAGCCCAGGGAGGGTCCCAGGCCCCTTGGACACAGGATGTCCCCATTGCTGGGGTTTCTGGAGCCAGGACCAGGCTGGGGAGCATTCCAGGCAGTTCCAGGCAGTTCCAGACAGTTCCAGGCAGTTCCAGGCAGTTCCAGGCAATTCCAGGCAATTCCCAGCAATTCCAGGCAATTCCAAGAAATTCCAAGCAATTCCAAGCAATTCCAGGCAATTCCAAGAAATTCCAAGAAATTTCAAGCAATTCCAGGCAGTTCCAGACAATTCCAGACAATTCCAGGCAGTTCCAAGCAATTCCAGGCAATTCCAAGAAATTCCAAGAAATCCCAGGCAATTCCAAGAAATTCCAAGAAATTCCAAGAAATCCCAGGCAATTCCAAGCAATTCCAAGCAATTCCAAGAAATTCCAAGCAATTCCGGACAATTCCAGACAGTTCCAGGCAGTTCCAGGCAGTTCCAGGCAGTTCCAGACAGTTCCAGGCAGCTCCAGGATATTCCAAGCAATTCCAAGCAATTCCAGGCAGTTCCAGGCAGTTCCAGGATATTCCAAGCAATTCCAGACAGTTCCAGACAGTTCCAGACAGTTCCAGGATATTCCAAGCAGTTCCAGACAATTCCAGACAATTCCAGACAATTCCAGACAGTTCCAGGATATTCCAAGCAATTCCAGACCGTTCCAGGCAATTCCAAGCAGTTCCAGGCCGTTCCAGACAGTTCCAGGCATTTCCAGACAGTTCCAGACAATTCCAGACAGTTCCAGGCAGTTCCAGGCAGTTCCAGACAGTTCCAGGCAGTTCCAGGCAGTTCCAGACAATTCCAGACAGTTCCAGGCAATTCCAGACAGTTCCAGACAGTTCCAGGCAGTTCCAGACAATTCCAGACAATTCCAGGCAGTTCCAGACAGTTCCAGGCAGTTCCAGACAGTTCCAAGCAGTTCCAGGCAGTTCCAGCCAGTTCCAGACAATTTCAGACAGTTCCAGACAGTTCCAGACAATTCCAGGCAGTTCCAGGCAGTTCCAGACAGTTCCAGACAGTTCCAGGATATTCCAAGCAGTTCCAGACAGTTCCAGGCAGTTCCAGGCAGTTCCAGGCAGTTCCAGGATATTCCAGACAGTTCCAGGCAGTTCCAGGCAGTTCCAGGATATTCCAGACAGTTCCAGACAGTTCCAGACAGTTCCAGACAGTTCCAGACAATTCCAGGCAGTCCCAGGCAGTTCCAGGCAGTTCCAGGCAGTTCCAGGATATTCCAGGATATTCCAAGCAGTTCCAGACAGTTCCAGGCCGTTCTGTCCTTCAGGGCAGCCGGGTGGGATCCCAGCCCGTGGAGGCTCCTGGAGCAGAGCCCCTGTGCAGTTTTAATTAAGCAAGTGCAGAGCTGTTTTATACAAAGATTAATGGATCTCTGTTTTAATTATGGTGGAATAATAGACTAGAGAGCTGGGAAAGTGGGAGGCATTAAAAAAAGAGGATTAAAAACTTGAGGGAAGCTGGGTGAGACTATATTTTTCCGTACTTACAAATTACAGAAGATCATCCCCATTAATAATGATTGGAAAAATAATAAAGTGCCCTCAGCCATGTATGACAGTTAACATTAAAATCTATTTTTTATGCTTGTTGTGTGGGGAATTTCTGAGTACAATCATCAGTTAAAAAAGAAACTGTGCTTTTTTCCAATCTTCCAAATTTAAATACAGAACAATCCTCTGCTGACTTCAGCTATGGTTTCATCAATACTTTTCTGAGCCATGGCAAGGTAAAAGGAGCAAAAATCACTTTTATTTAATGTCTGTTATGCTTACTTTAGTTGTGCTGCAGTGTTATCATTAATTGCTAAAAATAATTGGTTCTGTGCAGAGATTTTGAAAATTACATTGCAGGAAATGCTGGTGGGGTGTGCTGGGAGTTTAATAGGAACAGAATTTAGGGAAAGAGAGGAAAAGGAAAAGAGAGGAAAGGGGAAGAGAGGAAGGGGAAAAGCGAGGGAAGGCCTCTGATATTTGCAGGTTTTACTGTTGGTCATCCTTTTAATGAATGATTTCCCAGAGATTGCTGCAGGAAGGGTTTTATTGTAATTTATTTTTGTTAAAGCTCTGCTGGAATCCCTGCCCTGACCTGGGCAGGAGAAGCACAGTGGCACACAAACCCTATGGGGAAAGGATGCTCTTCCTTGGGAAATGGTAAAGGTTTGGGGAGAAAGGAGAAAGGAAAGGGAAAAGGAAAAGGAAAAGGAAAAGGAAAAGGAAAAGGAAAAGGAAAAGGAAAAGGAAAAGGAAAAGAAAGGGAAAGGAACATGAGACCAATCCCAGATGCACCTGTTGCATCCCACAGCAGCAGATAATCAATGTTTGCATTTTGTTCCTGAGGCCTCTCAGCTTCTCAGGAGGAACGATCCTAAGGAAAGGATTTTCCGTAAAAAATGTCTGTGACACCACCCTGAGGTCCTGGAGGTCTTTTCCAGCCCCAGTGATTCTGTGAATTCTTTTCTGATAATTTTTTTAATTCCTGGTGAGCCCTGCAGAGAGCAGGGAGTTGGTGGAGCTGGGATTTTGTGCTGGGAGAGGAGGAGGAGGAGGAGGAGGAGGAGGAGGAGGAGGAGGAGGAGGAGGAGGAGGAGGAGGAGGAGGAGAAGGCTGCTGCCTTTCTCCCCTCAGGGAAGAACCCACCGTGCTGAGGTTTCCCTCCAAGGTTTGGATGTGTGTGAATGAACAGTGGGAGAATGGAATTAAGGAGGTGGTAAAAGCTCACTGAACCACTTTTAGCTGCAGAAATGCTGATTTGTAACTCCTGGAGTCCCGGGGTGGTTTGGGACCCTCAATGTGCTGTGGCTGCAGCCCGGGCAGGATGGAGGGCAGCAGCTGCTGCAGAAAGGCACCGGGACAGGAAAGAAAAACCTCCCTGAATTGGGGCTTTCTCTGCCTCTCCCACCCCGCTGCTCATTAGAATCGAGTTCAAAACGTTCTCAGGACTGTGAAAGAGGCTCCTTGCCTTCCCTGGATGGGAGCAGACCCTGCACAGCTCCTCCTGCGGGGATGCCATCCTCAAAGTGCCACTCGCCGGTGACATCCCGATTCTCTGCTCTGTAAATGGGCACATTTTATCCCTCAGAACCCTTTCAGATTTAATGTTGAGATCATTAATTAAATGAATGGTTATTCTCCTGCTTTGTTTCTGAACCATTTCAGCCTGATGTTTCCAGTTCCTTATTCCTGAATGGAATGTCATTTTCCACTTAAACAATACTGCCAGATGCTTAAGGCACCAAATCACCATTTTCTCCCTCCAGTTTCTATGGTTGTGCTATTTTAATGTTTCATCAAAGGGATGAGCTCTATTGCGTTCCCCTCTTCTCTTGGATTTCCTTCATGTAGAAAGCCCTTTATGAAATAAAAATGTCCCATTAGTCTGTTGCACTTTGTATTATCCTCCTTCCTACCTTCCTCCAGCTTTTAAAACTGTTTCAAAGCCCTAAATTCCAAGGTGGGCATGAGGGGGGTCAGTCTAAAATTTGCCTAATTCGTTCTCCACGTTTCCTGAAGAGTTGTTAATTTGTGGAGAGGAATGCAGATTTCCCGGTGCCACAGCATCACTTCCCGATGGCTGCTGGCTTTGCAGCTCCCTGCTCTGAGCCCTGAGCAGCTTTTCCTGGGCCCCTTTTTCCATCAGCTGCTCTGCCTTCCCCACCTGCTGGCTCTGGGAAATGGAGCACGGTGCTCTTGAGCCAGGCTGAGACATCCTCCATACCCAAGGCAGGCTCAGGCTCAGGAATAAAGCTGCTCCTAAATCTTCTCCCTGTCCTGGGACCCCTCACTGCAGCCCCTGAGGGAGAGGAGCTCCTGGGATGGGGTGGGATAATGGGATGGGATAATGGGATGGGGTAATGGGGTGGGATAATGGGATGGGATCATGGGATGGGACCATGGGATAATGTGTTGGGCTGCCAGGTCCCTTCCCACCCAAACCATTGCAGGGTTCTGGTTTCTGTGACCCCTCTGAAAAGAAGCTGGTTTGGATTCTCTGGTGTCCAGACAGTTTTTTTTCTGGAAAAGTCTTTTGGTTCCTGGGCCCAGCAGCACCAGGGGCTGTGCCTCAGGAGCAGGGCAGGAATGTTCCATGGAGCACACGGTGCTGCTGACCCTCGGGGCTGAGGCTGCAGGACAAAGGGCAGGAACAGCAGCTGAGGCTTTGCTGCCTGTGCTCCAGCAGCTGAGCAGGGCAGAGGAACAGGGCAGACAGGCAAACCTCGGGCTCCTGGGTCTGTGAGCTGGGCCCTGGGGTTTGGATGGCTCGGAGTTAACAGAGATCCCTGGTGTGAGCTCAGCTCTGACAAAGCCCAGCTTAGCCCAGCTCTGCTAAAGCCCAGCTGTGCCCAGCTCTGATAAAGTTCAGCTGTGCTCAGCCCTGCTAAAGCCCAGCTGTGCTCAGCCCTGCTAAAGCCCAGTTGTGCTCAGCTCTGCCAAAGCCCAGCCCAGCTGTGCTCAGCTCTGTTAAAGCCCAGCCCAGCCGTGCTCAGCCCTGCTAAAGCCCAGCCCAGCTGTGCTCAGCTCTGTTAAAGCCCAGCCCAGCTGAGCCCAGCTCTGTTAAAGCCCAGCCCAGCTGTGCTCACCCCTGCTAAAGCCCAGCTGTGCTCAGCTCTGCTAAAGCCCAGCCCAGCTGTGCTCAGCTCTGCTAAAGCCCAGCTGTGCCCAGCTCTGATAAAGCCCAGCTGTGCTCAGCTCTGCCAAAGCCCAGCCCAGCTGAGCCCAGCTCTGCCAAAGCCCAGCCCAGCCGTGCTCAGCCCGAACATGGCAGGCAGTGGCACCGAGCAGCTCCCCAGCCCCATGCTCAGGGTTTCCCTTGTCCCCAGGTGCTACCTGGAAGATGGAGCGTCCAAGGGGGCCTGGCTGAACCGCTCCAGCATCATCTTCGCGGGCAGTGACAAGTGGTCGGTGGACCCGCGCGTGTCCATCGCCACGGCCAACCGGCGCGAGTACAGCCTGCAGATCCAGGACGTGGATGTGACGGATGATGGCCCCTACACCTGCTCTGTGCAGACCCAGCACACGCCCAGGACCATGCAGGTGCACCTCACCGTGCAAGGTAGGCCGGGGCAGCCCTGCCCTTACAGTTTTGGGGGGTTTTGTTGGTTTTTTGGGGGTTTTTGTTGGTTTTTTGGGTTTTTTTCAGAATGTTAATTAATTTCTTTATTATACTATATTATTCTATATTATATTACACTGTATTACATTACATCTAAACTGAATCTGCCAAGCACTCAGCTCTGCACACACTGCCCAGCATCTCGTGACTGTCAGTGACAATCCCAACTCACACACCTGGCCCTGGCAGGCCAAGGAAACCAAACCCCATCACTCTGGGCAAACAATCTCCATATTGCATTCTGCTTTTGCCAAACACAGGCACAGCAAAGCATAAGAATTGTGTTTCCTTTCTCTGAGGTTCAGAGAATCTGAAACCCAGAAATATTCTTGGGAAGAATTGCGCCTCACTTATCTCTGTGAAGAGAAATGTGGTGACATGGCATGGCAAACTGCAACCCCGTCAGAGTCCTTTCCTTTCCTTTCCTTTCCTTTCCTTTCCTTTCCTTTCCTTTCCTTTCCTTTCCTTTCCTTTCCTTTCCTTCCCTTCCCTTCCCTTCCCTTCCCTTCCCTTCCCTTCCCTTCCCCTCCGGTGTCAGTTCTCACATGGATTTAATATTTATTGTATTGTTCCAGGGTGAACAATTCTTGGTTTTGATTGTCTTCCTAATAATTAATGCCCCCATGCAAGGGCTAAAAAAACAAGTTGGAAATTAATTGCGTGTATAAAATACATCAACAGGAGCTTAAAATTAATTAGGCTAACTACGAGCATATAGAGAAATAATAACTCAATAGTTAAAAATATGCATAATTATTAAGCAATTGCATTTATATCTTCAGAAATGCAAAGTATAACCTAAGGCTTTAACTTATTAGTCTTTGGTGCAATCATCATTAACATTTTCTTTTGCATTTTTATGAGTAATAAAGCAATGAATACAGAGGAGAAGGATTGAGCTGGCAATCCCTATTAATCCACGTGGCACATGGAAATCCCTTAGAAATAACGGGGTGAGCCACCTCCCACACCAGCTGTCCTTAGGCACGGGAATCCTCAGGAATCCTGCGGGAATGTTGGGCTGGAGCTCTCAGCCCAGTGAGTGTGTGTTGTTAAAATATTGTGGGGTCATTTCTGTGACCATGGTGAGAGATCCAGGACCCCCAGGCTCGGTCTGGGGCATGGGCAGGGACACAGGGACAGGGACACAGGGACAGGGACAGGGGCAGAGGGACAGGGACACAGGGACAGGGACACAGGGACAGGGACACAGAGAGAGATAGGGACAGGGACACAGGGACGGGGACACAGGGACGGGGACACAGGGACGGGGACACAGGGACACGGACATGGACACAGGGACAGGGACACAGGGACAGGGACAGAGGGAGCAGCTCAGGCTGGGCCTGGGCAGCTCAGGGTGGGCACAGCAGGAATTTCCCCATGGAAAGGGGAACAGGCCCTGGCACTGCCCAGGGAGGGTTGCAGTGCCCATCCTGGAGGTGTCCCCTGGAGGTGGCACTCGGGGCTCTGGGTGGGCACAGGGTGGGGATCAGTGCTCTGGCAGGGCTGGTCCTGTGCCCCCCCCGTGCCTGCCTTTGTGCAGGGACTGCCTGACACCCATTTGTGATCCCAGTGGGACCCTGAGGTCACTGCTGGGACAGGCTGGGACAGCCCCTCCTGCTCCAGAGGGACAAACCCTGGGAGCACACAGGGAGATGTCAGGGGGGACACGAGGAGCTGTCAGGGGATCATACAGGGATTTATCCTGGGATCACACAGGGATTTATTCTGGGATCACACAGGGATTTATCCCAGGATCACACAGGGATTTATCCTGGGATCACACACAGAGTTATCCCAGGGCCATACAAGGATTTATCCCAGCATCACACGGGGATTTATGCTGAGATCACACAGGGATTTATCCCGGGATCACACATGGATTTATCCTGGGATCACACAGGGATTTATCCTGGGATCACACAGGGATTTATCCTGAGATCACACAGGGATTTATCCCGGGATCACACACAGAGTTATCCCAGGGTCATACAAGGATTTATCCCAGGATCACACAGGGAGTTATCCCGGGATCACACAGGGATTTATGCTGGGATCACACAGGGAGTTATCCCAGGGTCATACAAGGATTTATCCTGAGATCACACAGGGATTTATCTCGGGATCACACAGGGAGTTACCAGGGGATCACACAGGGATTTATGCTGGGATCACACAGGGGTTTATTCTGGGATCACACAGGGATTTATCCCGGGATCACACAAGGATTTATCCTGGGATCACACAGGGATTTATCCTGGGAGCACACAGGGATTTATCCTGGGAGCACACAGGGATTTATCCTGGGATCACACAGGGATTTATGCTGGGATCACACAGGGATTTATCCTGAGATCACACAGGGATTTATCCCAGGATCACACAGGGATTTATCCCGGGATCACACAGGGATTTATGCTGGGATCACACAGGGATTTATGCTGGGATCACACAGGGGTTTATTCTGGGATCACACAGGGATTTATGCTGAGATCACACAGGGAGTTATCCCAGGATCACACAGGGATTTATCCTGGGAGCACACAGGGATTTATCCTGAGATCACACAGGGATTTATCCCGGGATCACACAGGGATTTATGCTGAGATCACACAGGGATTTATCCCGGGATCACACAGGGATTTATCCTGGGATCACACAGGGATTTATCCCGGGATCACACAGGGATTTATCCTGGGATCACACAGGGATTTATCCCAGGATCACACAGGGATTTATCCTGGGATCACACAGGGGTTTATCCTGGGAGCACCTTTAGGTTTCCCTGGAAGCTCTTCCCCAGCTGGGTGTCTGGAGATTAGGAACAGCCTCTGCTTGGGGCAGAAATGAGTGAGGGCAAAGCAAAACTGCTCTGTCTGAGGGCACTGGGCTTCCCCTGGCGTTGGGAATAAATGAGACCCGAGGAATCCCAGGAGAACAGAACAGCAGCCTCAGCCCTCCCCAGGCCCTGGGGATGTGTTCCAGGGGCAGAACACCTCCTGCAGCTGCAGGAGCCAGGGGTTTGCTCTTGGGTGTCCCACAGGAAACGAGGGAAGGCTTTGGGGCTTCTCAATGATCTTGGAGGTCTCTTCCAACTTCACTATTCTGTGATTCTGTGATTCTGTGTTTTGGGGGTTTTTTGTTAGCATCTAATGCTCCCAGACAGCTTCAGACTCCAGGCACAAAATGATCTGCATGAGGCTGCCCCCACAAGCTGTGCAAACGCAGGTGCCCTCAAAATCTGTGCAAAGCCGGGTGCCCCCAAAGCTGTGCAAAGCCAGGTGCCCCCCAAATCTGTGCAAACCCATGTGCCCCCACAAGCTGTGCAAAGCCAGCTCCTCCTTTCCCTGGAGCGTGTGAGCCTTGCACACACAGAACCAGGGCTGGCTGTGGAGCACCTCCCCTCTGCTGCCTGGGCTGACAGGCACTGAACGTGTTCAGGGAGGAAATAAACACATTTTATGGGTTAAAGGCACCTTCATTCCCAGGGCAGGGAGCAGGGTCAGCTCCCCAGGTGTGATGGTGCTCACAGGGTCTGAGGATGAGGGAAGGGATGAGGATCTGACTCCATGTTCCAGAAGGCTGATTTATTATTTTATGATATATATTACATTAAAACTATACTAGAAGAGTAGAAGAAAGGATTTCATCAGAAGGCTGGCTAAGAATAGAATAGCAAAGAATGATAACAAAGGTTTGTGGCTCAGACAGTCTGAGCCAGCTGACTGTGATTGGACATTAATTACAAACATCCAACATGGGCCAATCCCAGATGCACCTGTTGCATCCCACAGCAGCAGATAATCAATGTTTGCATTTTGTTCCTGAGGCCTCTCAGCTTCTCAGGAGGAACAATCCCAAGGAAAGGGTTTCCATAGATGTCTGTGGCACCCAGGGCAGCAGCAGCCTCTGCCCTGCCCCATCAGCCCCCCTGTCCCAGGGATCTCTGCAGGGCTGAGGTTGGGTTTGTCTCCCCATCCCTGTGCCAACGCCAGCACAGCCCCTGCAGGCACCAGCAGCTGCAGGTTTGGTCAGTGCTCCTCACTGCAGTTACCCCCTTTGTAGCAGGGAAATTCACTGAGGTTTTTGATAGAAAAGAAAACAGAACTTGTGTTCAGCCCACATTTACATCTGCGAAGGAAAAAACACATGAAAGAGGAGATAATCCACTTAACTTCATTTCAGTGACCTTATTAAAAAGAAGGGAGAATTCTGAAATAATTAATTGAAATTTCGATGGCAGCAGTTTGTATTTAGCTCGATGTACCTCAGTGCCAGATGCTGGATGTGCAAAGCCATGAGCTGCAGGTGATTTAAAAACCAGATGTTTGTCACAGTGAGGTAAAAACCCGAATTTCCCCTCTCCACACTCTGCTGCTCACAGAGAATTTTCCTCCAAAAGGTTGTGCTTGCTGCCAGCTCCACTCTGACATTTATTCTGCCAAAACTGGAATTGCCTCCCCCAAGCTGCTTTCCCTGCAGTGTGCAGAGGACTCCAGCCACTGGGACAGTGTCCCTGAGAGGGGCTGGGGACAGCCCCAGTGGCCCTGTCCCTGGGGGGTGTCAGATCCAGGGGTAACAAATACAGGGGTGACAAATACAGATCCAGGGGTGACAAATACCGAGGTGACAGATGCAGGGGTGACAAATACAGGGGTGAAAGATCCAGGGGTGACACATCCAGATCCAGGGCTGACAAATCCAGGGGTGACAGATGCAGGGGTGACAGATCCAGATGCAGGGGTGATAGATCCAGGGGTGACAGATGCAGGGGTGACAGATCCAGGGGTGACAGATACAGATCCAGGGGTGACAGATGCAGAGGTGACAGATCCAGGGGTGACAGATGCTCCTGCACTGGGGCCAGGGGGGTTTGGGACAGCAGGGACACAGGGCAGGGGTCTAAGAGAGACCCCAGCCCCAAAAGGGACCCCAGCCCCAAACAGGGACACAGGGCAGGGCTTAGAGGGACCCCAGCCCCAAACATTGACCCCATCCCCAAAAGGGACACAGAGCAGGGGCTCAGATGGACCCCAGCCCTAAACAGGGACCCCAGCCCCAAACAGGGACACAGAGCAGGGGTCTAAGAGAGATCCCAGCCCCAGCAGGGACACAGGACAGGGATCAGAGAGACCCAACCCTAAACAGGGACCCCAGCCCCAGCAGGGACACAGGGACACAGGGCAGGGCTCAGAGGGACCCCAGCCCCAAACAGGGACCCCAGCCCCAAAAGGGACACAGAGCAGGGCTCAGAGGGACCCAACCCCAAACAGGCACCCAGCCCCAAAAGGGACATAGAGCAGGGCTCAGAGGGACCCCAGCCCCAAAAGGGACACAGAGCAGGGGTTCAGATGGACCCCAGCCCCAGCAGGGACACAGGGACACGGGGCAGGGCTCAGAGGGACCCCAGCCCCAGCAGGGACACAGGGACACGGGGCAGGGCTCAGAGGGACCCCAGCCCCAGCAGGGACACAGGGACACAGGGCAGGGCTCAGAGGGACCCCAGCCCCAGCCCAGCTCCATGCTGCCCTCCCAGCTCCCCCTCAGCCCTGCAGGAATCTGCTCCCAACACGGGAGCTGTAAATAATTCAGTTATCCATGGAAATGCCTTTTACAGATTCAGTCAGGAACCACAACCTCGGGTTTTTATTTAAACATGTATAATGTTCCCAAAGTAATACTCTAGGCCCTTTTTCTGTTTAATAAACCCCCTTAATGTCCCCTAAATATTAATGTATTGATTTAGTCTTTGCAATGTTTGCTAAGTCTAATTTGTTTCCTCAGCCGGGCCAAGAGGGACTTGCATTTGAAGCTAACGAGATAAATCTTCCCCAAATTTATTTAAAGTGGGACAAAATAAATATGCAAAAGACTTTAAAATCATCTAACAAGCACTTCCCAGCTAAAACTGACAATCCATTACTCTTTTAAATTGCCAGCACTCGAGCAGGGTGTCAGTTCCCTTTAGAAAATGAACTTGCTGGTGCCAGCTGCTGTTATCATCCTGTCCCTGCCCAGCACAGGGAGAAAAAGACTTGGAAAAGCATTTCTGGGGAGGGGGAGGCAGCCACGGGAGGCTTTCCGTGTGATGGAGACCCCCAAAGGGCCCCTGTCCCTGTCCCAGCAGCATCCCTGCCTTGCACTGCTGCTCCTGCTCCTTAGGGTGCCAGCAGTGCCTGATCCCAGGGCTGTCCCCAGGGTTTGTGCTCCTCTGACACTGCCAGGGCTGAGCACAGATCAGCAACAGGACAGGGCTGTGCACAGATCACAGACAGGACAGGGCTGAGCACAGATCACAGACAGGACAGGGCTGAGCACAGATCACACACAGGACAGGGCTGTGCACAGATCACAGACAGGACAGGGCTGTGCACAGATCACAGACAGGACAGGGCTGAGCACAGATCACAGGACAGGGCTGTGCACAGATCACAGACAGGACAGGGCTGTGCACAGATCACAGGACAGGACAGGGCTGTGCACAGATCACAAACAGGACAGGGCTGAGCACAGATCACACACAGGACAGGGCTGTGCACAGATCACACACAGGACAGGGCTGTGCACAGATCAGGACAGGGCTGAGCACAGATCACAGACAGGACAGGGCTGTGCACAGATCACAGACAGGACAGGGCTGTGCACAGATCACAGACAGGACAGGGCTGAGCACAGATCACACACAGGACAGGGCTGAGCACAGATCACAAACAGGACAGGGCTGAGCACAGATCACAGACAGGACAGGGCTGTGCACAGATCACACACAGGACAGGGCTGTGCACAGATCACAGACAGGACAGGGCTGAGCACAGATCACACACAGGACAGGGCTGTGCACAGATCACACACAGGACAGGGCTGAGCACAGATCACACACAGGACAGGGCTGAGCACAGATCACACACAGGACAGGGCTGAGCACAGATCACACACAGGACAGGGCTGAGCACAGATCACACACAGGACAGGGCTGTGCACAGATCACAGGACAGGGCTGTGCACAGATCACAGACAGGACAGGGCTGAGCACAGATCACAAACAGGACAGGGCTGTGCACAGATCAGCAACAGGACAGGGCTGTGCACAGATCAGCAAGGGGACAGGGCTGTGCACAGATCACAGACAGGACAGGGCTGAGCACAGATCAGCAACAGGACAGGGCTGTGCACAGATCAGCAAGGGGACAGGGCTGTGCACAGATCACAGGACAGGGCTGTGCACAGATCACAGGACAGGGCTGTGCACAGATCACAGACAGGACAGGGCTGTGCACAGATCACAAACAGGACAGGGCTGTGCACAGATCACAAATGGGATGGGGCCGTGCACAGATCACAGACAGGACAGGGCTGTGCACAGATCACAGACAGGACAGGGCTGCTGGGAACTGCCTGGAGCTGTTTGATTTCCCAGCATCAGCCTCATTCCATGGGGATGGCAATGGGAAGATGCCCCCAGCTCACAGCCCAGGCAGCAGACACAGAACTCAATGTCACAGCTCACTTTAGAAACTTCTTGACCAATCCCACAGAGCAAAAGCCCATTGACAGTATTATATCTGTACAGTATGTATTCCATATTGACAGTGGTTCTAGCCAATCACTGTAAGCACAGGTACCTTTGGTTAAAACAATGAATTATTTCCAATCCAACACCTGCTTGTGAGCCTTAAACACAACACACAGATGTCACAGACATCTTTTCATTAAAAATCCTTTCCTTAGGATTTTTCCTCCTGAGAAGCTGAGAGGCCTCAGGAACAAAATGCAAACATTGATTATCTGCTGTGGGATGCAACAGGTGCATCTGGGATTGGTCCCATGTGGATGTTTGGAATTAATGGCCAATTATGGCAGAGCTGGCTCTGACTCTCTGTCTGAGCCACAAACCTTTGTGATCATTCCTTTCTATTCTTATCTTAGCCAGCCTTCTGAGCTGAGAACCTTTTCTTCTATTCTTTTGGTGTAGTTTTAATGTAATGTATATCATAAAATAATAACTCAGCCTTCTGAAACATGGAGTCAAATTCTCATCTCTTCCCTCAACCTGAGACCCCTGTGAGCACCATCACACACAGAGCTCCATTATTAAGCTTTAACCTTCCTAATATCTCACTGGATAAACTTTTCTGTAGCTCAGGGAGTTACTCCAGACAAGCATTAATACACACACCATTGTTCTATTTGTCCTTGCTTTTCTACAGTTTAAATAATTTTCTGCTGACCAATCTCATGGCTTCTGCTCAGCTCCAGTCCCAGCTCTGCTGTCTCTGGGGCCTTGTGCAGCTTTCCCAACCCCTCTGATTTTGGGGATTCCCACTCTTACCCATTCACTGAATCCCTCCCAGTGTGTCCCTCCCGTAGCTGCAGGGATCTCTCACTCTGAAATAAATCCCAGTGATTTCTCCCCAAGCTCAGGGCACAGGAAATATTGGCATTGGGAGGGGAGCCCATTTACCAGAATGGAAATCAGGGGTTTTATCTGGAGTGGAGCAGGGCTGCTCTCAGCTGAAACTCATCATTCTGCCACCTTGGGGGTGCTTTAGTCACGGCTGTGGCTGGATTTCCATCACCAGCCTGAAATTGCCATGCCTCTGGAAGCTGCAGGCAGGGACAATGGGCACACAATGATCATTTCCTCCCAGGAGGATTGGCTCTGTTCCAGTGGATTGAGTGCACTGGGATGGCTGCTGACCCGTGAGGGCCCTGCTAAAGGTGCCTTCAGCAGAGTCCAAAGGCTCTTTCAGGAACTTCTTGTGTTACACAGCAATGCCGGGTGCAGGAGGAGGAAAAAATATGGGATAAAGCTAAAAAATAAACCATCATCCCCCAAAGAATGCTTAGGATAAAGAAAATAATGATCCACATCCCTCAGTGAGACAAAGCCAGGCAGCTGGGCAGGATCCCAAACATTCTGAAGGACAGGGGGTATGGAATTATGGGAAGGGGGGAATGAACCAGGAGTGGTGGCTGGGCCTGCTCTGTGCCCTGGGCTCTCTAAATTCATTAATAGTTCATGAAATCTTGGGATTCAGGCAAACGTGGGTGAAATCTGCTGCATTCCAATGAAGGGAATTGCTGTAGGATGGCTCCAGAGTCCAGCACTTCTTTAAAGGAACATAACCCTGATTTCAGGCTCCAAGGCTCCAGGGATCCATGGTTTTATGTATTTTTAGTTAAAAGCAGCAGCATCAAAATTTGTTCTGTGAGGTTGCTCAGTCCTGGACAGGAGAAGGATCCAGGGAGAGCTCAGAGCCCCTGGCAGGGCCTGGAGGGGCTCCAGGAGAGCTGGAGAGGGACTGGGGACAAGGGATGGAGGGACAGGACACAGGGAATGGCTCCCAGTGCCAGAGGGCAGGGATGGATGGGAGATTGGGAACTGGGAATTCCTGGCTGGGATGGGATTCCCAGATTGGCTGTGGCTGCCCCTGGATCCCTGGCAGTGCCCAAGGCCAGGCTGGACACTGGGACACCCTGGGACAGTGGGAGGTGTCCCTGCCATGGCAGGGATGGCACTGGAGGGGATTTGAGGTCCATTCCATCCCAAACCATTCTGTGATTCTACAATAACAAGGTACAAAATGCCATTAATACAGACCATGTCCTTTAGGAGGGTTGCTTTAAATGCTCCACGTTTCACTTTTCTCTGTCAGCCTCTTCCCTGTCCCTTTCTCTCTGAACAGGCTCCAGTGGCAGGAGGGAAGCTGGGCCAGGCACAGGGGAAGCTGCAGCTGGGGCTGGGGGCAGCAGGAGCTTTGGGGGACACCTGCAGGGAGAGGAGCTGCAACCTCACAGCCCATGGCCATGGCTGCTGCTGGGGGCTGATCCCAGGGGCTGGGGCTGTCCTTGCCTTCCTCTGGTGGAGCAGAGTGTCAGGGTGCTCACAGGGCTCTGGGATGAGGGAGAGATGAGGATGTGACTCCATGTTCCAGAGGCTGATTTATTATTTTATGATATATATTACATTAAGACTATACTAAAAGAATAGAAGAAAGGATTTCATCAGAAGGGTGGCTAAGAAGAGAATAGCAAAGAATGATAACAAAGGTTTGTGGCTCAGCTCTCTCTCTGAGCCAGCTGACTGTGATTGGCCATTAATTACAAACATCCAACATGGGCCAATCCCAGATGCACCTGTTGCATCCCACAGCAGCAGATAATCAATGTTTGCATTTTGTTCGTGAGGCCTCACAGCTCCTCAGGAGGAGAAATCCCAAGGAAAGGGTTTCCATAAAAGCTGTCAGTGTCAGCAGACTCTGGCACCTGCAGCCTGTGCTGCTGCCCCTCTCCCAGCCCAGGCACTGCCCAGGGAGTTTGTCTGGTCCTGCCCTCAAACTCCTGCCAGCCTGAGGGATGGGATTGTTCCCCTGAGCAGTGCAGGGGCCCTGGCTGATGCTGCAGGAGCTGCTGGTGTGGGGTCCCTGCCAGAGCTGGGTATGGCCAGGCTGGGGTGCCCCACTCTGCTGAGCTGCTCGTTCATAACCAGGAACAGCAGAGGGGCAGGGGGCTCCCTGGGAAATGCAGGGGAAAGGGAGAAATGCTCACACCTGAAGCACTTTCACAGCCTGGGACTGAGCCAGGGAAAATGAACGTTTGGGCTCAGAGGAGGAGCTGCAGAACAGGGAGCAGTGTCCTGGAAAGGTTCTGGGAATGCACAGCACCCTCAGGCCAGCCCCTCAGGATTTACCAGCTGGGAAAGAGGGGCTGGGGACAGAGCTGTGCAGTGCAAAGGTGATTTCTGAGACTGGAAACAATAGCAGAGCATGTTCTCTCTAAACCCACCTCGCAGTGAGAGGATGCCATTCTTGCATTGGGATTTACTCCGTGGCACATTCTGGCCTGGATTCATGAGCTGGGAACTCGGAGAAGAGAAATGTTCAGTGCTCTGAGCTGGGTTTGTGGCTCTGGGAGAAGCACCAGGGGTGGATGGCTCTGGCTCACACTCCTCACACTCCTCACACAAGGAGCATTTCCTCGTGTTCCACACTCACTCCTTATTCCCAAACCCCCACAGCTCCATTTCCATTCCGTAGCCTGGGAGAGGGTGAAGGGAGGATGATGACAATATCTGATATTTGCAAGCAGCCAAATCCACCAGTTGGGAGGAGCAGAACCAAATGCCTGTCTTTAAAAAGAATGTGTGGAGCTAATTTGGGAAAACTTCTAGAGACGACTGAAAAAACAACTGAGAAGTAAAGTGGCAGATTGATCCTGTAGCATTGAATTGTGAGGAATTTGACAGGCAGCTTTAAAGGATTGGGATTGAATGTTCCTGCCTGGAAAATCTCCATTTGCAGGAGTGGATCTTTGATTGTACAGCTTTCCTGAAGGTGTGAAGAAAACTTCAGTTGTCCATCTAAAGATTCCAGGGCAGCAAATCCCGTGGTTCCCTTCCCTGGCAGGGGTGCAGGGACACAGGAGGGGACAGGCTGGGGGAACAGGGACAGGACAGGGGGAAAGGCCCCAGGGCAGGTTTGAGGTGCTGTCCTGGGCTGAACAGACAGGTGTCTGCTAAGGAAAGCAGGAGCCTCCCTCAAAATGGAAAATATCAACTCTCTCCCTCTGAATTGTTATAATTTTGAAATAAGGGGCTCAGGCAAAGATATGGGAATAGGAATAATAATTATTTACTAGGAAAAATAAAAATAAAATGAAAATGAAGTAATACAAAACAAACCTCTGCCAGAGTCAGCCCATGCCCTGTCCCCTGTGTGCCAGGGGGGTGTCCCAGCCCCATCCCATGGGGGCTCAGCCCTCCTGCAGTGCCAGCTGTGGTTCTGCTGCAGCAGGGATCCTGCACAAGGGGGGAGTTTTCCTCTGCAGCTCCAGGGCTGCTGGAGATGGGCCTGGAATTCCCCTGGGAATGCAGGGAGAGGAAAGCTGCTCCTCTGGGAATGCAGGGCAGCAGAAAGCTGCTCCTCTGGGAATGCAG
>CM019909.1:31725633-31748810 GCA_009764595.1 Geothlypis trichas | reverse complement strand
CCAGTGGTGCAGAATCCCAACCTGGATCATTCCCTTCCCACTCCCACCCTGACACTGTCCCCAGGTTGGTCTCAGGTAAGCTGAGCACAGAGAGCAGGTGAAGGCAGAGTTCTGAGCACCAGCGGTGCCCCATGGATTTACAGAGGTGCTGGTGACTGCCATGGCTCTCAAGGGGGAGAGGATTCCTCCATTCCTCCCCAGCCTGGGGAAGTGCCCCTCCCGTGGGACCTCGGTGTGGGCAGGAACTGGAAATAAATGAGGGCTGCAGATGAAACCATTCCTCTTCCCAGCCCACCCATCATTTATTTCCTCAGCCCCACTTTGCCAAAGCTGCTGTGTTTGAGACAAATTGTGTTTAATTAGGAGGAGGTGGAGACCTTTAGGCAGCGCTCTTCAATCAAAGTGCCTGGAGGAACTAATCATGGAAATGCAAAAGCGAGAGGGCCGGGAGCTGTCCCCGCTGGTGACTGATTGTCACAGGGGAGGGCTCCTGCTGCAAGAGCTCTCCTCATTTAAACCCGTGCTCAGCACACTCTGGGAATGCTGTTTGTGGTGGGGGCATCTCACTGCTCTGGAAATATTGAGCTCATCTGAGTATGGAATGAAAAAAATATAAAAAGTATAAAACACAGAGCAATTCTCAGTAAGTATTGATAAAAAATGTTACTACCCTAAAAAACACAGTTATCTTTTTTTATGATGGAAACTTAGAATGCAAGATGATCCACCACACAAAGGAGTTTGCTGGGAGTAATTCTTGGAGATGTTTAGGGTTGGTTTTAGTTTGAAATCAGGGATTTGGGGTGTGGCATCCAGCGTTCAGGGGATCAGGGCTGGGATGGAAGCAGTGCCTGGGCTTGCCAGGGAGGTGAGGATTTATTTTAGCAGGGATGGAGGGACAGGACACAGGGAATGGCTGCCAGTGCCAGGGGCAGGGCTGGATGGGAGATTGGGAATTGGGAATTGTTCCTGGAGGGGCTGGAATAGAATTCCCAGATTTGCTGTGGCTGCCCCTGGATCCCTGGCAGTGCCCAAGGCCAGGCTGGACATTGGGACACCCTGGGACAGTGGGAGGGGTCCCTGCCATGGCAGGGGGGCACTGGGTGGATTCTGGGGTCCCTCCCACCCCAGCCCATTCTGGGATTTCATCTCACAAATAATTTGGAGCCCTGGGGGAATCCGGGCAGGTTTCACCCCTGCAGTTGTTCCCTGGGATGTTTCCAGGCAGCTCCTTGGGGGCAGTTCTGGATTTTGCAGCACAGGACTTTCACCTGGCAGGGTGAGCCTTGCACAGCCCAGCTTTTAGAGAGATTCTCTGCAATCCTGACATTTTGAACCATTTTAACGACATTTAACTATTCCATTGCAACCTACATTGGGTTTGTCTTTTTCCTCAAATCTTTCCTTGATTACCTGTTGTGTTTTCCCCTTTTTCCCCCCTCAGTATGATGGTTGGACATGATGTTCTTAGAGCTCTTTTCCAGCCTTCATGATTCCACAATTCCATGGTGTGACTGTTCTGGCTGTGTGTGTGGTTTTCCAGGCACAATTTGCTTTGTCCTCCTGATTACAGTGGGAAGAACAGGAGGAGGAAAGAGCAGGAATTCAGGGTTTTCCTGCCAGGATGAAATCCCTGAGCCCATGAGGCAGGGAGGGGGTTTGGGGCAGGGAAGGCTGAGGATTCTCAGTGAGTGGGAACGGAGCTTAATCACCCTCATAAGCACAGCTTAATTTTTCAATGGATTTCTCATAAAAACCAATTATAATGCCCAAGCCATACAGAGGAGAGCAAGAATGTGTTTGCTGTGTGCTGGCAGTGAGTCCCAGCTATTCCCCACTGATGGAATGGATTTCTCCTGTCCCCAGAGGAGCCCAGGGCTGCCCTGTGCTCCCACCCCTCCACCAGGAGGGTCCCAGGGTGTCCCTGCAGCACTGGGGGCTCAGGGAGGGAGGGGACAGCCACCCCCAGGGCCTGGGAGCTCCTGCTGCTGCCAGGGATGGGCTCGGGGAGGGAATTGTTTGGGGAATTCATTGGGGAATTCATTAGGGAACTGTGGAATTCATTGTGGAATTCATTGGGAAATTCATTGTGGAACTGTGGAATTGTGGAATTCGTTGTGGAATTTGTTGTGGAATTCATTGTGGAATTCATTGTGGAATTCATTGTGGAATTGTGGTATTGCAGAATTGTGGAATTCATTATGGAATTGTGGAATTCATTGTGGAATTCATTGGGAAATTCATTGTGGAACTGTGGAATTGTGGAATTCATTGTGGAATTCATTGTGGAATTCATTATGGAATTCATTGTGGAATTCATTGTGGAATTGTGGTATTGCAGAATTGTGGAATTCATTTTGGCATTCATTGTGAAATTCATTGGGGAATTGTGGAATTCATTATGGAATTCATTATGGAATTGTGGATTTCATTGTGGAATTCATTGGGAATTCATTGGGAAATTCATTGTGGAATTGTGGAATTCATTGTGGAATTCATTGTGGAATTCATTGTGGAATTGTGGAATTCATTCTGGAATTCATTGGGGAATTCATTGTGGAATTCATTGTGGAATTCATTATGGAATTCATTGGGGAATTGTGGAATTCATTGTGGAATTCATTGTGGAATTCATTGTGGAATTCATTGTGGAATTGTGGAATTCATTCTGGAATTCACTGTGGAATTCATTGTGGAATTCATTGTGGAATTCATTATGGAATTCATTGGGGAATTGTGGAATTCATTGTGGAATTCATTGGGGAATTCATTGTGGAATTCATTATGGAATTCACTGAGGAATTTTGGAATTCGTTGGGGAATTCATTGTGGAACTGTGGAATTAATTATGGAATTGTGGAATTCATTGGGGAATTGTGAAATTCATTGGGGAATTCATTGTGGAATTGTGGAATTGTGGAATTCATTGTGGAATTCATTATGGAATTCATTGGGGAATTCACTGTGGAATTCACTGTGGAATTCACTGTGGAATTCATTGTGGAATTCACTGTGGAATTCATTGTGGAATTCATTATGGAATTCATTGGGGAATTCATTATGGAATTCATTGTGGAGTTCATTGTGGAATTCACTGTGGAATTCACTGTGGAATTCACTGTGGAATTCACTGTGGAATTCATTGTGGAATTCATTATGGAATTCATTGGGGAATTCATTATGTAATTCACTGTGGAATAAAATGAGGAATTGTGAAATTCATTGTGGAACTGGGGGGCTGTCAACCCAGGCAGGACCTCCTGAGTCCCATCCCTGACAAAAATCTCCAACCCCCCAACACACGGGGCTGCATTTAGCAAAGGGTCCCCACCTGCTTTAACCCTGTGGGTGCTGGAGCCAGGTGAGCTCAGGTCCCTGCTGAGCCTTCATTCCCTGGCTGAACACCCCTGCTTCCCTCAGCCTCCTCCTGCAGCCTCTGGTCACACACCCTGTACAAAAAGGGAAGGTTTTGATTAAAAACATTGGCAAAATGGGAAGGGTTTACTTTAAAAAATTAACATTAAATTAATGTTTTAATTTAACATTAAAAAAGAAAAAGCCAGACGACTGCAAAGCTCTTTCCATGCTGGACCCCCGCACCAAATTTCCTTGGGAGTTCAATTCCTCTTTCCTCCTTGTTTATTATCTCATTTCTCTGGCCTTCTGCTAATCCATTTTCTGAATAAATGTTTATTTGCTGCTTTATTTAATTTTTCCCCTGACCTTCACAGCTCCACGTGGGCTGGGTGGGAGGCAGGAGCTGCTGAAGGGGGGAGTAGCTCTGTGATGGGTTTAATGTGCACTCCAGGCTCAGCAGAGCAGATTTTAAATGCCAAATCTGCTCCTAGATCAGAGTCTTCAGAGGAGTGGGAAGAAATACGGATGCAAAACAAACATTTTTGAATTCCTAATAAATATTAACATTGCATTGTGATGCTGCACACACATTGGAGACATAATTAATAAATTCCGCAGATTTTAGTGATCTGAATGTAATGATCCCTATCAGGCAGTAAATAGCAGAAAAATTAGCAGCATACTGATACAGCAGAAATCCTGATTTGTCTCAAACTGGGAGGCTCCAGAAATGCTGTGGGAGCCAATTCCTATCCCTGGCAGGACGATGTTGCTGGGAAATCAGTGCCAGTAATAACATCAGGGTTTGCCATCAGCCCCAGATCAGACTGCACCACTGCTGTCACCTGACAGGGTCACACTGAGCAGCAGGGCTGCAGCTCCCTGCTTATTTGGGGGTTATTTTAATTAATGGACCTCGCAGATTCATCCCTTTTCTCATTCTGTTTGGGAATGCATCAGGGCTGTGACCTGCTCAGTGTCACTGGAGCGAGACTTACAGACATCCTCAACGAGCTTTGATTTAATTTCCTCGCTGTAAAGCCCAGATTAAAGCAGAGCCCAGTCAATTAGGAATGGAACAAAGCTCGTACTTAGGAGGAAATCACTTAATCTGCACTCTGTAAATCTGGAAAATTCTCCACCTTCTTCCATGTCTCAGCTCCAGTCTCCCCACAGAAAGACTGGGAAGACCCAGAATGCAGCAAAAGCCTGCAGAGTTCTTGTGGTCAGATCATCGTGGCTGCACCAAAACCTGTGGGGAGATTGGGGCTGGCACACAGTAAAACCAGGGAGAGAAAAGCCCCAGCTGGACAGCACCTGGTGAGGGGAATGGACAAACCCCAGAGCAAGAGGAAACAACAAAATAAACGTGTTTGAGTCCTCTCGGCGAGCAGCTCGGATTCTCCAGGTGCACACAGAGCGCCTGGAACAGCATCATTAATTTTTAAAAGCGCCAGAAAAAACCCAATTTTGTCTCCTTTGCAAAGTGCCAGGAGCAAGCTCAGCCTTCCCCTGAGCAGGAACATCCATCTTCCAGGAGCTCTCTGCACACACACAGGGGAATGCTGTTGTGCACACACAGGACAGTGCTGCTGTGCACACACACACACAGGACAGTGCTGCTGTGCACACACACAGGACAGTGCTGCTGTGCACACACACACACACAGTGCTGCTGTGCACACACACACACACAGTGCTGCTGTGCACACACACACACACAGTGCTGCTGTGCACACACACAGGACAGTGCTGCTGTGCACACACACACACACACAGGACAGTGCTGCTGTGCACACACACACGCACAGGACAGTGCTGCTGTGCACACACACACACACACAGTGCTGCTGTGCACACACACACACAGGACAGTGCTGCTGTGCACACACACAGGACAGTGCTGCTGTGCACACACGCACAGGACAGTGCTGCTGTGCACACACACACACAGGACAATGCTGCTGTGCACACACAGGACAGTGCTGCTGTGCACACACACACAGGACAGTGCTGCTGTGCACACACACACACAGGACAATGCTGCTTTTGGCTGTGGGGTCTGGAACCCAGGGCTGAGCTCCTGGGCTGCCCCAAGGGAGGCTCTGCAGGGTCCCTTGGGCCCTGTGTGTGCTGTGTGTCCCTGTGTGTGCTGTGTCCCTGTGTGTGCTGTGTGTCCCTGTGTGTGCTGTGGGTCCCCCTGTGTGTGCTGTGTGTCCCTGTGTGTGCTGTGTCCCCCTGTGTGTGCTGTGTGTCCCTGTGTGTGCTGTGTCCCTGTGTGTGCTGTGTGTCCCTGTGTGTGCTGTGTCCCTATGTGTGCTGTGTGTCCCTATGTGTGCTGTGTGTCCCTGTGTGTGCTGTGTGTCCCTGTGTGTGCTGTGTGTCCCTGTGTGTCCCTGTGTGTGCTGTGTCCCTGTGTGTGCTGTGTCCCCCTGTGTGTGCTGTGTGTCCCTGTGTGTGCTGTGTGTCCCCCTGTGTGTGCTGTGTGTCCCTATGTGTGCTGTGTGTCCCTGTGTGTGCTGTGTGTCCCTGTGTGTGCTGTGTGTCCCTGTGTGTGCTGTGTGTCCCTGTGTGTCCCTGTGTGTGCTGTGTGTCCCTGTGTGTGCTGTGTGTGCTGTGTGTCCCTGTGTGTGCTGTGTCCCTGTGTGTGCTGTGTCCCTGCTGGTGGCCCTGTGACTGTGTTCACAGGGGTCTGAGGGTGAGGGAGGAGACGAGGATCTGACTCCATGTTCCAGAAGGCTGAGTTATTATTTTACGATATATATTACATTAAAACTGTACTAAAAGAATAGAAGAAAGGATTTCATCAGAAGGCTGGCTAGGAATAGAACAGAGAAGAATGATAACAAAGGTTTGTGGCTCAGCTCTCTGTCCGAGCCAGCTGACTGTGATTGGCCATTAATTACAAACATCCAACATGGGCCAATCCCAGATGCACCTGTTGCATTCCACAGCAGCAGATAATCAATGTTTGTATTTTGTTCCTGAGGCCTCTCAGCTTCTCAGGAGGAAAAAATCCTAAAGAAAGGATTTTCCATAGAAGTTGTCTGCTGGAGCCCCCCTGACAGCCCTGTCCCTCTCGTTGCAGTCTCTCCCAAGATATTCCGGATCTCCAGCGACATCGTGGTGAACGAGGGCAGCAACGTCACCCTGGTGTGCCTGGCCACGGGGAAACCAGAGCCCTCCATCTCCTGGAGACACATCTCCCCCTCGGGTGAGTGCCTGGGCACAGGGGCTGTGCCATCCTTGTGTCCCTGAGTGAGCTCTGGTGAGTGCCTGGGCACCGGGGCTGTGCCATCCCTGTGCCCCTGAGTGAGCTCTGGTGAGTGCCTGGGCACAGGGGCTGTGCCATCCCTGTGCCCCTGAGTGAGCTCTGGTGAGTGCCTGGGCACAGGGACACCAAAGCTGTGCCACCCCTGTGCCCATGAGTGAGCTCTGGTGAGTGCCTGGGCACAGGGACACCAAGGCTGTGCCACCCCTGTGCCCATGAGTGAACCCTGGTGAGTGCCTGGGCACAGGGGCACCAGGGCTGTGCCACCCCTGTGCCCATGAGTGAGCTCTGGTGAGTGCCTGGGCACAGGGACACCAAGGCTGTGCCCCCCCGTGCCCATGAGTGAGTCTGGACTGGGCTGGCAGGGCTGGGTGGTGCCTTGGGGGCTCCTGGAGCAGAGCTGGGCATTGGTACAGGAATAAAGCAGGGATTTATTAAAGGCATTCACAGCACACACCTTGGGCAGTGCAAGAGCCTGGCCAGGGCTCTACACCAAGATGGGCCCAAGCTGGGCTCTGAGTCAGGAGTTATCACACTTTTATGAGTTTGGCTCCATTTCCATGTTGGGGTTCAGTGTCCAATCCCAGCTCCAGGTTCTGCAGTCCCACCCTCCCAGTTTCTCTCCCCCATCCCTTGCTGTTGGCACTTTTGGGGCTGGAGCTGTAATGGTGCCCTTGGTTCTGGGCTGGAAAAGGATTGAGAGTGACTGAGGAGAGGAAAAGGATTGTTCTGTGTGACTGGGGAGAGGAAAAGGATTGTTCTGTGGGACTGGGGAGAGGAAAAGGATTGTTCTGTGGGACTGGGGAGAGGAAAAGTGTTGTTCTGTGGGACTGGGCTGTGAGGAGAACTTGCTAACGTTCCTATGGAGTTCAGAGTTGTACACCAATGCACAGTCTGGGAAATATGAAAGCTGAAAGTTCAGGCATCACCATAACACACAGGAATGAGGACAGAGCACCCTAAATATGGATATGTGTCCCTGCATGTGTTGTAATCACAGTCATGGATCAATTCCAGTTAAAATCCAAGCTAGGATGAACTGAGGAGCACAAGGAGCTCCCTAGAAATGGGAAATGAGAGTTAAGCACTGGCCATGCAGTAGGTTTGGTTTATTCTCATTTCTTCCACTGCCACAGGGTGGGGTTTTTGGGGTGTCAGGGTTGGGATTTTTGGTCCTGGTGGGTCCCTCCCTCAGGATATTCCAGGATTCCTCACCACTGAACCATCATTTCATGGTACAGTTTATCAGAATGGTTTTGCTGAACGAATTCAATTATGTGTGTGAAAATTGTGAACAAAATGGAACAGAAATCATCCCTGCTGTTGGATGTTCCCATGTATCCCTTTGGCTCCTCGTAGCACACTGAAAGGAAAGGTTTGGCCAATGTAGGGCCACTGCAGCTGCTCCCAGTGAGCAAAGCAGGGCTCTGGGGAGATCCCTGCCCTGGAAATGAGGATTTTGTCATCCCCAGCTCCGTCCCAGGCACTGCCTCTGCAGTCAGAGCTGCTGTGCACAGAGGGATTGCTCTGCTCTGCTCCCCCAGCCTGTACAAATCCTGTAATTACAGAGCACAAGGGTTCCGTGGGCTGCCACAGCCTCTCATCATCCTGAGGAACAGTTGGCTTTACAAAGCAAGATCTGGGCAAAAACCCTCACTTCTGACCTTTAAAACAATGACAATGAATTCGGCCTCAAGTGTCCATCAAGGGACTGGAGGAAAAATTCAGTTGTAGCAGAAAATGGATTTTAACTAAATGTCAAATAAAATTTTATTGGAAGCCCTGGTGATACTTTGGATTAATGGCTTAAAGCGTTTGAGTGGCTGCAGAAAGGAGCTGGGGTGATGCTGCTGGAGAGGGGGGAGGAGAAAAGGAGAATTATTGCAGCAGGGCTGAGGGGGAGCAGAGCATCCTCATCTGGAGCTCAGGCAAAATGCAGAGGTGGCACCTGGGGACACGGCTGGGGTGGATCCAGGGGCTCAGAGGGGCTTCCCAAGCCAAATGGATCTGTGGGGATTCATGCAGGGACTCAGAAGGGCTGGCAGTGACCCCTGGGTGTGCTCCTTGCTCCCCATCCAGCCCCATCCTGGACAGTTCCACCATCCCAGATCTGGGATCCTGTGCCCTGGGGACTCACAGGCACAGCAGGGTCTGGGGAGGGAGAGCACAGGCTGCAAAGGGCTCAGAAATCCTGTCAGGGGTGAGGGGAGCAAGCCCAGTGCTTCCTGTAAATCAAAGTGACTCTGACTAAAGGGAGAGAATGATGAGGAGGGCCCCATGGGTATCAGGAGGTTAATTAATTACTTTATTATACTATACTATATACAGTTCATCTAAACTGGGTCTGCCCAGCACTCACTGTGCTCACTCTGCACAGGATCTTGTGACTGTCAGTGACAGTCCCCACACACACACACACAGAGCTGGCCCTGACAGCCAAGGAAATAAAACCCCACCACTCTGGATAAACAATCTCCACACTGCATTCTGCTTTGGCTCAGCACAGGCACCGCGAGTGATGAGAGTTGTGTTTTCCCTTTCTCTGAGGCTCAGAGAACAGGAATCTCAGAAATCCTTGGGAAGAGCCGTGCCTTGTTTTTCCCTGTGAAGGGAGCTGTGGCAGCAGGTGCTGGTGGGGCTGTGGTGTGCCCAGAGGAGGCTCAGTGCCCTGGGCACACGGGCACAGGTGCAGCACAGCCCTCCCAGCAAACCCAGCGTGCCAGGGGGGGCACAGAGCCGGGTGCTGTTGGTATTCTGCCTGCAGCTCCTCTCCTGCTCAGCCTCATCTGCACTCGCTAATTCCTGCCCGTTCTGCCTCTAATTCCCAGCGGCACTAATGAGGCTCCCGGGCAGGCAGCGCATCTCCCATCCAGCACTAAATTATATTAACCAAGCATATTTAGAATATTCTCAAATTGTTTGTCAAAGCTGCCGCTAAAAGATAAGGAACTGAAATCTCTGAATACAAATGACTCAATGTAGACTAATTCCAGGATATGATCATGATTTACATCAACACAGCCTCGACTCGCATGAGGTCGGATTCAATTTTTCTGAACAAGAGATAAATTGAACCTTTCGTAGGAATAAAAATAAAATGCATTTCAAGGTGATTTTTAAACTTAGTCCGTAAATTATTGGCCCGGAATCTTTATTGTGCATGTTTAACTCGCAGTCATTATGTAAATGCTCGCGTTCTATAAATATTCATTACACGGCCCCATTATGTAAATCCAGCAAATCTCCCCACTCAGTGTAACAGCGTCGGGCTGCGGGTTGTAATCTCCAAATCTGTATTGTTGAAATGTCACCCGAATAAATTGCAGGTATTACTTATTTTGTTCTGACATTTCCCGGCAAAGTGCAGCATCGATAGTTTAGGAATGAAGGCAGAATGTTAAAGGATGAAGTTCTGCTGTGTCCCACCAATGCCTGGGCAAAGCTCTGCGACTGACACTCAGAAATCTCCTGATCAAACGTTCCTCCTTGCCGAAATTCAGGTGCTGTGCTGTAGGGGGATGCAATATAAGAAAATGAAGCTAATATAGAAAGTAATCTTACCCCATTGAGGAGCTGCAGCTGAGCCAATTATTAGAGATTGGGAGCAGGCCTGATTTTACACAGGCCACACCTGCAGTCAGTAAGAGGAGTGTTATAAAAGAGTGAATTGCTTGGCTCACGGGAGCTGGAGTCAGTTGGCTGCTGTGAGAAGGAAGATTCAGTGCCCAGAGGAGCTGCCTACAAGAAACATCAAGGAGGTACAAAACTCTAGCAGTATGGAACCCTTGAAGTGTAATGACAATAGAACTCTTGCACTATAACGACAACACTGTGCATCAAAATCCTTCTCTACTCTGGTTCTGGCAGGAGTTTCCCAAGGGGAGCTTCCCCAGCAGGGCAAGGAAGGGATGCTCAGGGAGGCAGGGGCAGCACAGGGACTGTGGAGTTAAGGGGAAGGAGGGTCAGAGCCTGGGGTGGAATTCTTCCCTGCAAGCCCTGAGTGCCCAGAGCAGCTGGGGCTGCCCCTGCATCCCTGGCAGTGCCCGAGGCTGGGCTGGGCACCCTGGGACAGTGGGAGGTGTCCCTGCCATGGAACAGTAGAGTGAAATGGGATTTAGGATCCCTTCCAACCCAGAGCGTTCCAGGATTCTGAGATCCCTGGTTACTTCCACTTCATATTTTCCAGTTCTTCCCTGCTCTCCTTCCTGTTTCTCACAGTTTAATCTCCATCCCTCCTGGTCAGCAGTTTCCCAGAGCAGGGGGATGAGTGGCTGAGGGATGGGCCTGCATGTGGAGCAGCAGGGCTGCAGACCCTGTGGCTAAGGGCAGGTTTCCCCACGAGGAATGCAGGGCAGCCCTTGGCACCTCGCTGTTCATCCTGCCCACTCTGCAGAGCTCTGCTGCTCTTAGAGGGAGGGATTGAGCAAAGCCTCCCTAAATCCCGAGCAGCAAACCCAGCTGGAGCTGAGGCAGCCCTGTCAGAGCCCCCTGCCCCTGACAGAGAGGAGAAGGGCTCTGCTGGAGTGCCAGTGCTTCAAACCTGCATTGCCAGGCTGCAAATCCTCAGCTGACAGGAATTATTATCGGATTTCCAGGGCTTTGCCTGTGTACAAAGGGCCAACCCTTCAAACGCTCCCTCTCCTGCTTACAGACGGCTTTAAAGCTGGAACTTTTAAAAAGAAGTTTCTGGCTTTTTTCTTTTTCCTTGCTAACTCCCAAGCAGGGAGCAGATATTGCTGGGGAGGATGTTGGGGCTGTTTTCCCCCAGTTGTGCCCTGTGGATCTCTGAGCAGAGAGGAGCTGCTCTGCCCCTGCCTCCCCTCACACCGAGGGGCTGCTCCAGCATTGCCCACGCTGTGGGAAGGGTCTCAAACTGCATTTCCTGACTCTGCAGCTGCAGTTCCATGGGCAGGGGCTCCCCAGCCTGGCAGGACCCCCTTCCCCAGGCTGCTTTGGCACAGAGAGCCCAAAGCCTGGGATTATTTTCTCCTGGGTCAGGAATCATGGAATGGTTGGGGTTGGGACCTCAGAGTGCCACCTGTGCCATGGCAGGGACACCTCCCACTGTCCCAGGGAGCTCCAAGCTCTGTCCAGCCTGGCCTTGGGCATTGCCAGGGATCCAGAACAGCCCCAGCTCCTGAGGAAGGCTCCTTTGTGTAGCCATGGTATTTTCTGAAAAATCCTTTCCTTAGGATTGTTCGTCCTGAGAAGCTGAGAGGCCTCAGGAACAAAATGCAAACATTGATTATCTGCTGCTGTGGGATGCAACAGGTGCATCTGGGATTGGCCCATGTTGGATGTTTGTAATTAATGGCCAATCACAGTCAGCTGGCTCAGACAGAGAGCTGAGCCACAAACCTTTGTTATCATTGTTTGCTATTCTATTCTTAGCCAGCCTTCTGATGAAATCCTTTCTTCTGATGATCACCATCACACCTTTGGAGGAAGCTCTGGTCAGCTGCAGGCATGGATGGGCAGTGTTCCCTGGAAAACACCCAAAACCTGCATCCCCTGGGACCTGGGATTGTGACGGTGCTCACTGGGGTCTGAGGATGAGGATCTGACTCCGTGTTCCAGAGGCTGATTTATTATTTTATGATATATATTACATTAAAACTATACTAAAAGAATAGAAGAAAGGATTTCATCAGAAGGCTGGCTAAGAATAGAATAGCAAAGAATGATAACAAAGGTTTGTGGCTCAGCTCTCTGTCTGAGCCAGCTGACTGTGATTGGCCATTAATTACAAACATCCAACATGGGCCAATCCCAGATGCACCTGTTGCATTCCAGAGCAGCAGATAACCATTGGTTACATTTTGTTCCTGAGAGGCTCCTGAAGCTTCTCAGGAGGAAAAACCCTAAGGAAAGGATTTTCATAAAAGCTGTGTGTGCTAGTGGGATGGCTTGGGTGGCCTTGGCTCCTCCACCAGCCCTTCCTGAGATCAGTGACATTCATGGGGCACTGCTGGTGCCTCCCTGGGTCAGTCCTGCAGCCTCTCTGGGAGCTCAGGGTTTTTATGAGTGTTTGATAAGAATTTCATGGCCCGCTGCTTATCCTGGAGGGGTTGTTCAGCTGGTAAAGGCATGGCTTGTCATTAAATCAATGGTGCCTGCTATCAAACACGGGGATTAATTAACAGTTTAAAGACAGCAGAGCACCCAATGGACACGGCTGGGTGGGATCCCTCCCTTTGCCTTTGGATCAGCAATAAAATCACTCCCAAAACGACCTCCCCAGCTCTGTGAAAAGGCCACGTCCTCTGGGCTCAGTTATGGGGATTTTGGCCTTTTCCTTTTAACAGGACTTGCAGGGACCAGCCTCGGGGCATTTGGTATCAGGCTCCAGTTTAGTGACACCCAGTGCCAGGAGCCACTGCCCTGGTGAGGTGACATTGCCTTGCAGCTGCAGTGTCCCTCAGAAAGGGCCATTTCTACCAGCACATTGCAGACCTTGGAGCATCCCTTCAGGAACAATTAAAGGCATTCCTAGAAATCCTCAGGCCTTCTTAAAATCCTTTAAAGAATTCACTTTAAAATACACTTGTCAGGAGGAGAACACTCCAGCTATGATGGTCAAATAATTGGGGCTTTGTGAAGGAACTGAGGGACAAGAGTGGGATCAAAATCTTTGTATCTCACTAACCAAAACTGCCCAAAAGCGTGGCACAGAAACGAGCAGGATCTTTTTCTTTTTGACAGTTTTATGATAGATGGGAAGCATTTCTCACTTTTCAATAACAGCAGATGAACTCATTAATAACTCATAGAATGCAATGAAAATGAGAGTTTTACATGCAGGCTGAGCTTATTCCCACAGATATCAGTTCATTTTTACCTGAGAAATGTTGCACTTTGGAAGGAGCAGCGTGTGGATCTCAGGAGATATGTCAGAGCTTCAATTATCAGAGCCAGCCCAACATTTCCCCCTCTTTCCTGAGCCAGCCAAGCCCAGGCTTGTGCAGATGCACCAATAATTCACCCCTCGATGGCCAGGACATCACAGCTCTGCCTTGTCCCCACTGTCCTCGTGGGTTTTTCCCAAAGGCACAGTTATTAACAGCTAATTAAAGGCTTTCAGGCTGGGAAAACACTTCCAGCCAGGCTTTTAAACCCTCAGACCTATCATTTCCAGCACCTGTGGTGGTGGCTGCTGCGAGAGGCTGTGCTGCAGCAATGATGGCACTGCTCCTTTTGGGGTTTGTGCTGTGGTGAGCGCCTTGTGAGGAACCCAAACCCCTCAACTGGCCATGGAGAGGCTGGGAGCACAGCTGGGAGCAGGAGCAGCTCCAGCTGAGGGACACCAAGCACTCCCTGCCAGGTGGGAACAGCAGGGAAAGGCTGGGGAAGCACCTGTGCCCCATGTCAGGGGGGACAGGTGTGTTGTGGGACAGCTCCTGATGGGTTCAGTGGTTTTGGAGCTGGGTCGGTGTTCTGGAACAATTCCTGATGGGTTCTGGTGTTCTAGAACAATCCCTGATGGGCTCCAGTGTTCCTGGAACTGGGTCAGTGTCCCTGGAACAATTCTTGATGGGTTCTGGTGTTCTAGAACAATTCCTGATGGGCTCCAGTGTTCCTGGAAAAATTCCTGATGGGTTCCAGTGTCCCTGGAGCTGGGTTCAGTGTTCCTGGAAAAATTCCTGATGGGCTCCAGTGTTTCTGGAGCTGGGTCAGTGTTCCTGGAAAAATTCCTGATGGGCTCCAGTGTTCTGGAACAATTCCTGATGGGTTCCAGTGTTCCTGGAGCTGGGTCAGTGTTCCTGGCTGTGAGCAATTCCCAGTGGGTTCCAGGGCACAGAGCAGGCACACACACCAATGTTTCTGTTTGGCTCTCTCTTCTCCCAGCAGGGAGATCTCTGCCTGTCCTGGCAATCACTCAGGGACTGTCCTCATTCCTGTGTGACACCCAGATCCCATTCTTCTGGGTCCTGTGGCTGAGGAGAGCTGTTAATGATTGGATCCAGTTAATTATAGGCTGGGATCAGCTGCCCCATGAGTGGCTTTGGTCCCTGCAGCTGGCCCTGGGCTGGCTTTGCTCCACCAGAGCCAGGCTGGGCTCTGCAAACCATCAGGGATGCTGAGCTCTGAAGGCAGGAAGGGTGCAGTGCAGGGCTGGGTTGGCTTGGAGGGCATTTACAGCTCATCTTGTCCACCCTGCCGTGGCAGGGACACCTTCCCCTGTCCCAGGGTGCTCCAGCCTGGCCTGGGACACTTCTGGGGCAGCCAGCTCTGTTCTGTGGCACCCATCAGGTACAAATTACCCTGGTGTATCTCGGGGTTGTTGAGTTTCTCTGTGGAGCTGGGTCAGGAGAGAACCTCTGGCAGCTCCAGGAGTCTGGGGGTGTCCCCTCCCCGCGGATCTGCAGTGGCTGAGCGTTGGATCAGCCATCAATTCACTCAAACTCTGGCTGCTGTGCAGATGTTGGGTTTCAGCAGCCGTGTGCTCAGCCTGCAGTGACCTCCTGCTGTGGTTATCTGTTGCAGCCAAGCCCTTTGAGAGCGGGCAGTACCTGGACATCTACGGCATCAGCCGGGACCAGGCCGGGGAGTACGAGTGCAGCGCGGAGAACGACGTCTCTGTGCCGGACGTGAAGAAAGTCAAAGTCACAGTAAACTGTAAGTGCTGGCATTTGTTATTGCCTTGTTACTGCCTCGGTGTGCTGCAGGAGAGTCTGCAGCAGGCTGGAGCTGCTGGCCTGGTCCCAGTGGCTGAGGAGCTGTGCTCTGTCCCCACTGAGGGAGTTTGAAGTGCAGACCCTCACTGTGGGTGATGAGCTGAGCAGCAGGCTGGAGCTGCTGGCCTGGTCACAGTGGCTGAGGAGCTGTGCTCTGTGCCCTGGGTGTCACTGAGAGAGTTTGAGGTGCAGACCCTCACTGTGGGTGATGCCCTGAGCAGCAGGCTGGAGCTGCTGGCCTGGTCCCAGTGGCTGAGGAGCTGTGCTCTGTGCCCTGGGTGTCACTGAGATAGTTTGAGGTGCAGACCCTCACTGTGGGTGATGCCCTGAGCAGCAGGCTGGAGCTGCTGGCCTGGTCCCAGTGGCTGAGGAGCTGTGCTCTGTGCCCTGGGTGTCACTGAGGGAGTTTGGGTGCAGACCCTCACTGTGGGTGATGCCCTGAGCAGCTGCTGCTGGCTGCTCTGGATGTGGGGCTGAGCCCTTCCTGGCTTCTGTTGTTGTGGTGGTGCTGCAAGTGATGTGAGGAGGTGAGAGGCTCTGCTTGTGATAGCGGAGCCCTGAAAATGTTAAAGATAGAACTCTGAAAAAGTTGGGCTTTGTGTTTTCTCAGATCACTGCACCTGCGTAAGCAGTATGATAAATGATATAATTGTTAGATGTGATGATTGTTTAGTAATTAAATATAATTATTATATAACCATAAGAAGAATCATGAGAAACTATGCTGGAAATTTAACAGGGGCTGTGTTTAGCTGAAATCTATGTATACAATAGAACAATATAAGTTTAATAATTAACATGAAAGTTATATAACAATAGAGTATAAAACATGATCATCTCGGATATATGGTCAGAATCAGATTTGGGTTGTAATACCCCGATTGCCAGAGCTCTTAATAAAATCACCACATCTAATGGCTATGTGATTATGTGGTTTTGAACACTCACACTTGGGTCCCTGGATGGGGCCTGACCTCCATGGAGTGGGAGCTGCTCCCCGAGGAGGGACAGAGGGACTCTGCTGAGGGGACCCTGCTGGGTGCTGGTGGCAGCAGCAGCTCTGACCTGCTGGGCTCTCCACACCAGGGAGGTGCTCCCAGCTTGGCCCTGAGTCTGACCGTGCTCTCAGTGTGACAGGAAATGTTCTTTTTCCCTCCAACATGTGAGAAAGCTCAGGCACAATGTTGTGAATAATTTCTCTCGTTTGTTCTAACAGTTTTCTTTGGTTAACCTCAGTTACCCAGCGTGTGATTTGTTTCAGTTTTGGAGTCGCTGTCCAGCTTTACTGGTCACAAATATGAGATGTCAGCGCTGTGTCTCCCCCAGAGGCCCTGTCCCAGCTGCTGTGGCAGCAAAGCCCCTCATGCCCTGTCACTGTGGGGCACTGCTGTCACCTGGGGCATTCCCTGCTGCCCAGACTGCTCGTGTCCATGGGGCACAGGGGACAGTGCAGTGGCACTTCTGGAGGGACTGGATGTGCTCCAGGGGCACAGGGGACAGTGCAGTGACACTCCTCGAGGGGCTGGATGTGCTCCAGGGGCACAGGGGACAGTGCAGTGGCACTTCTGGAGGGGCTGGATGTGCTCCAGGGCTCCTTGGGCACAGGGGACAGTGCAGTGACCCTCCTTGAGGAGCTGGATGTGCTCCAGGGGCACAGGGGACAGTGCAGTGACCCTCCTCGAGGGGCTGGATGTGCTCCAGGGGCACAGGGGACAGTGCAGTGACCTCCCTCGAGGGGCTGGATGTGCTCCAGGGGCACAGGGGACAGTGCAGTGACCCCCCTCGAGGGGCTGGATGTGCTCCAGGGGCACAGGGGACAGTGCAGTGGCACTTCTGGAGGGGCTGGATGTGCTCCAGGGCTCCTTGGGCACAGGGGACAGTGCACTAGAGTTTCATTTCCATAACAAACTGGTAACAGTGAGGCTTCCTCCCCACAAATTCCATCCTTTTATTTGGTGTCTGTGGGTGGATGGTGGCTTTGGCATTGCTGGGGGAAGCTTGGGCTTGATGTCTTAGGGGGCTTTTCCAACCTAAATGGTTCTGTGGGTTCTCTTTGCTGCTGCTGCTGTCACTCACTCCTGGTGCCAGTCTGTGACTGTATTCCTGGTGCCATTTCGTGGTTCCTCTCCTGGTACAATTCCATGACTATTCCTGGTGCCATTCCAGGGTTCCTCTCCTGGTACCATTCCAGGGTTCCTCTCCTGGTGCCATTCCATGGCTGTGTTCCTGGTACAATTCCATGACTATTCCTGGTGCCATTCCAGGGTTCCTCTCCTGGTACCATTCCAGGGTTCCTCTCCTGGTGCCATTCCATGGCTGTGTTCCTGGTACAATTCCATGACTATTCCTGGTGCCATTCCATGGTTGTGCTCCTGGTGCCATCCCAGGGTTCCTATCCTGGTGCCATTCCATGGCTGTGCTCCTGGTACAATTCCATGACTATTCCTGGTGCCATTCCAGGGTTCCTCTCCTGGTGCCATTCCATGGCTGTGTTCCTGGTGCCATTCCATGACTATTCCTGGTGCCATTCCATGGCTGTGTTCCTGGTACAATTCCATGACTATTCCTGGTGCCATTCCATGGTTGTGCTCCTGGTGCCATCCCAGGGCTCCAGTCCTGGTGCAGGGAGCTGTTGGCACCTGGCTGCTCGTGGCACACAGAGGCTGTTCAGTCACCCAGGCAGGGACACAAAGTGCCCAGGTTTAACTGAGTCTGTGAAATTCAGGTTTCTGGGCTGGGCAGCTTCCAGCCCTGCACAAACACAGAGCTCCTGGCACACGTGGGGGCTCTAATGACTTACAGGGGGTTCATTACACTGCTTGATACACCAGCAGCTGCATTTTCTACTCAATTTGTGCCTGTCCTCCCTAATTTCCCTTGGAGAAAGGGTGGCCTGAGACTCTGCCTGAATCCCAAAAGGCTGGGGGGGCAGGAGAGGAGAGGAGCCAGTGGAGCTGCTGGTTGGTGCTGAAGGAATGCTCCACCAAATCAAGTTAAAATAGAAAAGATGTAATCCAATTTCATTTCACAAGTAAATCCTATTAGCATTTTCCATTACATTTTGCAAAGCAAATACTGATTTATAGATTATAACATTGAACCCTGCTTTGAATGAACCAGTGTGTGGATTTAGTGTGTCATCTGAAAGCTGGTCTGAAGCTCTCCAGGTGCTGCTGTCACTTTGCTCCTTCTCTCCTGCTCTATTACTGTCATGCTTGAAAAATATTAAAGGCAGCTGTTAAATCCTAGAATTACAGTGGAGCTGAGGCCACAGCGAGGGGATGGGGAATGGGATGTGTGCCTCAGGAAACTGGCATTTATTTGCATTTATTTCAAAGTGTCAGCTGTCTAAATAAATAGAAAATGTGGGTTTACAGTGGAGTGGCATTGCAGAATTCCCTTTTGTTAGGATAATCCGTGTTAAGGGTCAGTGTGCCTGTAATTGTACCTTGGACAGCTCTGTTGCAGCTGGAGCTGTCAGACCTGACTGAATCAAGATCCAGTGCTGGCTTTGGGGAGGGAAAAGACATTCCTGACCTCATTCCTGGGTGGTTTTGCCCAGTTTTCAGGGCACCTTTTCCATTTCCCTGGGTGGTTTCGGGGTGCTCAGCTCTGGCTGTGTGTCCCTGAGCCCAGCAGAGCAGGAGCAGGGCTTGGCACTCCCTGTGCCCACCTGCAGGGAGTCTGAGCCCGGCTCAGCTGTGCCCAGGCAAAACTATTGACAAGGCATGAACGGAACGGGACACTCCTTGTTCAGTGTCTGAGAGGTTTATTCAGCATCAGTCTCAGCACATTGTCACAACAATGGAGACAAGAGATGCAACCAACTCACTGAATCAAGCAGAATGTCAAAGAGACTTAATGTTACAGCATATCATAAAGCCATTTCCATATCATAAAGCCATTTCCATATCATAAAGCCATTTCCATATCATAAAGCCATTTCCATCTGTGTTTCAGCCCATCACACACAGAGCACAAGAACATTGACAATACTTCTGTCCAATCATTTAAAGCACACGTAGCTTTGGTTAGCAGCCTACATTCAAACACAACAGCTTGTTCATAAGAAACAAGGCACAAGGCTCTATTCAAACTTTACCCTTCTAAAGATACACATTAAGTAAACTTGGTGCCACTTAAGGCAGCACCTAACATAGGCCTATTGTTCTATTTCTCATGTCTACATTACTAATTTTTCTGCTGCTTTAGCATTTCACTGTCTTTACTGTCTGAGGCCTGCTTTTTCCTAACTTTCTTAAAACCTTCTAATTTTTAAGATTCCCACACAGCTGGGCTGGGCCTGGGAGCTGAGCTCAGGCCTGGCTGCAGGGCTGGGCTGCCCCAGCCCATTGCTGGGAGCCTGCTGGCCAAGGTGTTCCCCCTCAGTGGGGCAGCTGCTCTGAGCCCTCTGTCACAGCATTTCCAGGGGCAGCCTGGCACTGCCCGCCTGGCACAGCTGCCCCCGGGCTGTGCAGGGTGCCCAGACTGGCACTGCAGCCCTGCATCTGCCTAGTGCAGCTTCTGAAGCTCCTTGGGCTGGTTTAGTTGGAATCAGTTTGGTTTATCCAGATTTTCACTGCGTTGCTCTTTCCTTGTCCTAACCTGGGGTACAAAGCAAAGGACTGGGGGTGGCTGGGTTGGTGAGATCTCCTGTTTGGGATGGCTCTGTCCCAGAGCTGGGAAATGCTCTCAGGAAAAGGGAGGCTCATGGGTGTCCTGTGCAGGGCTCAGGGCTGGGCCATGACCCTCATGGACCCCCAGCTCAGCAGATTCTGTGATTTACCCTTTCCTCTTCATGTGTGTGCTTTGTGCCCTTCAGCAGATCAGCTCAGTTTGGGTTTGGGGGCTCTATCCCACCCTCACCGGGATTCCCTGTGCCCCTGCAGCCGGGGCTGTGTGCTGGGGGCAGGCTCCTCATGCCCTGGCACCCGGGGTGGCATCCCAGCCCTGCCAGGAGCTCGCAGCCAGCCCGGGGGTCTGGGGTCTGCTCCAGAGGCAGGTCCTGTGGGATGCTCTGATGGATCAGGGGTTTCTCTGGGATGGTTTGATGGATCAGGGGTTTCTCTGGGATGCTTTGATCGATCAAGAATTTCTCTGGGATGTTTTTGTCAGAGATTTCTCTGGATGCTTTGATCAGGGATTTCTCTGGGATGCTCTGATTGATCAGGCATTTCTCTGGGATGGTTTGATCAGAATTTCTCTGGGATGCTTTAATTGATCAGGAATTTCTCTGAGATGCTTTGATTGATCAGGGATTTCTCTGGGATGGTTTGATCAGGAATTTCTCTGGGATGCTCTGATTGATCAGGGATTTCTCTGGGTTGTTTTGATTGATCAGGGATTTCTCTGGGATGTTTTGATTGATCAGGGATTTCTCTGGGATGGTTTGATTGATCAGGGATTTCTCTGGGATGCTTTGATTGATCAGGGATTTCTCTGACATGTTTGATCAGGCATTTCTCTGGGATGGTTTGATCAGGGATTTCTCTGGGATGCTTTGATTGATCAGGGATTTCTCTGGGATGCTCTGATGGATCAAGGATTTCTCTGGGATGCTTTGATCAGGGATTTCTCTGGGATGGTTTGATTGATCAGGGATTTCTCTGGGATGCTCTGATGGATCAAGGATTTCTCTGGGATGCTTTGATCAGGGATTTCTCTGGGATGGTTTGATTGATCAGAGATTTCTCTGGGATGGTTTGATCAGGAATTTCTCTGGGATGCTTTGATCAGGGATTTCTCTGCGATGGTTTGATCAGGGATTTCTCTGGGATGGTTTGATTGATCAGGGATTTCTCTGGGATTATTTGAATGATCAGGGATTTCTCTGGGATGCTTTGATTGATCAGGCATTTCTCTAGGATGGTTTGATCAGAATTTCTCTGGGATGCTTTGATCAGGGATTTCTCTGGGATGCTTTGATCAGAATTTCTCTGGGATGCTTTGATCAGAATTTCTCTGGGATGCTTTAATTGATCAGGAATTTCTCTGGGATGCTTTGATTGATCAGGGATTTCTCTGGGATGGTTTGATCAGAATTTCTCTGGGATGCTTTGATCAGGGATTTCTCTGCGATGGTTTGATCAGGGATTTCTCTGGGATGGTTTGATCAGAATTTCTCTGGGATGCTTTGATCAGGGATTTCTCTGGGATGGTTTGATCAGAATTTCTCTGGGATGCTTTGATAAGGCATTTCTGGCAGTGGGGTTTTTCTGGTGCAGGGATGTGTGAGTTCTTGTTAGGAATTTTAAGTGGGATGTTTGTTTTCGCTTGGCCAGGCCGGGCTGTGCTGAACAGCTCCCCTCATTAGCATTTCTCCCCTCATTAGCATTTCTCCCCTCATTAGCATTTCTTCGAAGGCTCCTCGCTGTTGCTATGGTGCTTTGCATAACATTATGGATAATGCTGCGATTTTACTTTGAAATCAGCCATCCTGTACAAGCCACGCCGGCCTAATTAAATCTGTAACCTGAAATCTCCTGGGGAAAAGCCCTGCAGGACTCGGGGCTTGCTGGGTGCCAGTCCCTGGGACATGGCACTGACACTTTGCCCTGGAGATGAGCCCCACTCCTGGCCCAGGACCAGCATCTCCTGGGCAAGGTCTTGAGTTTGGATCCAAGAAGGGAAATTGCCTCGTTTAAATTATTAAGTATGAAGGCAAAGCCCACATGTTTTCTGGAGGTCTCAGCCCTCCTCTGCTTTGGCACCAAGTATAAAAGTGCTCAGAGCAATTTAATTTTAATTTCCACTTAAATAAAAGAGAGGGGAGGAGGAGGTTTCTCCTGAAGCAGAAATCAAGAACTGTGATTCTTTCTGGTTTGAATAGCTCCTGATTTGCTGCTCCATCTTTACATCCCTAAGTTTGGGGTTAAGGCCAGCCCTGGCTTTAGCAGCCAAGCCTCACTGCCAGGGGTTTGGGGCTGCCCCAGGTCTCAGCAGCATTCCAAAATGACACATTGCTGGGGACAGGGGATGGCTTCTGCATGGGACAGTGGCCAAGCTGGTGACACATTCCTGGGGACAGGGGATGGCTCCTGTATGGGACAGTGGCACTGTGCAGTGCCAGCCTGGTGACATTCCTTGAGACATTCATGGCTCCTGCATGGGACAGTGCCAGCCTGGTGGCACATTGCTGGGGACATTCGTGGCTCCTGCATGGGACAGTGGCACCGTGGCCAGGCTGGGAGGGCTGTGGCTGTGCAGGTTTTTTGGGAGGGCTGTGGCTGTGCAGGTCCTGCCCAGAGGGCTGTGGCTGTTCAGGTTCTCCTGTGGCTGTGGAGGTGTTTTTGGGAGGGCTGTGGCTGTGGAGGTGTTTTTGGGAGGGCTGTGGCTGTGGAGGTGTTTTTGGGAGGGCTGTGGCTGTGCAGATATTTTGGGAGGGCTGTGGCTGTGCAGGTTTTGCTGTGGCTGTGCAGATATTTTGGGAGGGCTGTGGCCGTTCAGGCTCTCCTGTGGCTGTGAGTTCTCCTCCCAGCCCAGCTCGGCTGTTCCTCTGCCCCCACCTACCCTGACCGTGCAGATGTGACCCTGTGCAGCTGCTCCAGCCCTCAGAGCTCTCACACTGGAGATCTGCTGCAGCTGGGGACTCTGGGGAGGCTGCCAGGGCAGTGATGGGGGCACAGAGGGGACACCTTGAGGCTGGCAGGGCAGTGATGGGGGCACAGAGGGCACACCTTGAGGCTGGCAGGGCAGTGAAGGGGGCACACCTGGAGGCTGGCAGGGCAGTGATGGGGGCACACCTTGAGGCTGTTATGGAAGTGATGGGGGCACAGAGGGCACACCTGGAGGCTGTTATGGCAGTGATGGGGGCACACCTTGAGGCTGTTATGGCAGTGATGGGGACACACCTGGAGGCTGCCAGGGCAGTGATT
>CM019909.1:31652300-31725433 GCA_009764595.1 Geothlypis trichas | reverse complement strand
ACGGCGGCTGAGCCCACATTTTGTACCTCGTGTGTGTGCCCAGCTGCGTCCCCAGCGCTGAGCCCTCCTGCACTGCATCCCCTCTGTTATCCCAGGGCTCTGTCATGAGCCCTCCTGCATCCTCCCTCCGTTATCCCAGGGATCCATCATGAGCTGTCCCTCATCCCCCCCTCCGTTATCCCAGGGCTCTGTCATGAGCTCTCCTGCATCCCCTCTGTTATCCCAGGGCTCCATCATGAGCCCTCCTGCATCCCTCCTTCTGTTATCCCAGGGCTCCATCATGAGCTGTCCCTCATCCCTCCCTCCATTATCCCAGGGCTCCATCATGAGCTCTCCCTCATCCCTCCCTCCGTTATCCCAGGGCTGTGTCATGAACCTTCCTGCATCCCCCCCTCCATTATCCCATGGCTCCATCATGAGCTCTCCTGCATCCCTCCCTCCGTTATCCCAGGGCTCCATCATGAGCTGTCCCTCATCCCCTGCTCCGTTATCCCAGGGCTCCATCATGAGCTGTCCTGCATCCCCTCTCCGTTATCCCAGGGCTCCATCATGAGCTCTCCCTCATCCCTCCCTCCGTTATCCCAGGGCTCCATCATGAGCTCTCCCTCATCCCTCCTTCTGTTATCCCAGGGCTGTGCCCACTGTGCCCTTCCTGAGCAGCTGAGGTGTCACAGACATCTTTTATGGAAAATCCTTTCCTTAGGATCTTTTCTCCTGAGAAGCTGAGAGGCCTCAGGAACAAAATGCAAACATTGATTATCTGCTGCTGTGGAATGCAACAGGTGCATCTGGGATTGGTCCACATTGTTTGTTTCTAATTAATGGCCAATCATAGTCAGCTGGCTCGGAATCTCTGAGAGTCACAAGCTTTTATCATTCCATTCCATTCCATTCCATTCCATTCCATTCCATTCCATTCCATTCCATTCCATTCCATTCCATTCCATTCCATTCCATTCCTTGCTAGCCTTCTGATGAAATCCTTTCTTCTATTCTTTTAGCATAGTTTTAATATATCATTTTCTTTTAATACAATATATATCATAAAGTAACAAACCAGCCTTCTGCAACATGGAGTCAGATCCTCATCTCTTCACTCATCCTGGGACCCCTGTGAGCACCACCACACTTGGGGGCCTGGCAGTGAGACAGGAGGGGAGCTGAGCCCTGGGAGCCCCTCGGGAATGTCCCTGCCTGTCCCCTGCTCACCCCGTGCCTCCCCTTCCCCTTGTCCTTCAGCCAATCCCAGATTCCTGAAGTTTGGAAAAGCCATCGAGTCCCAGCTGTGCCCGACGCCCACCTTGTCCCCAGAGCAGAGCACCGAGTGCCATCTCAGGGATGGGCACCCAACAAATCCCATAAACAGGGAAAAAACAGTCCCATAAAGCAAAGATTCCCAGTTACAAACACATCTGACATTTGCTGTAATGGTTAAAGCTAAAGAGAGCTCCTGCTGAGAGCAGGGAGATAACACACAGGATTTCTGTCCTCATCTCCTCATCACCATCAGGCACTGAGGAAAAACCTGGAGCAAAGGGGGAGGCAGGGAAAATAATTCTGGCAATCAGAAAAGGAAAAACAGCACCAACCATGCTGAGAATCCAAAGGGCTGCATGGAGCCCTGCAGCTCTCCCAGCCAGGGCAGGAGCTGTGCCCAGGGAGATGCCCCTGGCACAGGGAGGTGGGCAGGAGCTCGAGAGATTGGGGCATTTTGGAGCATTTCAGTCACAGGGAAAGGCCCAGGGCGCTTGGTGCTCTCTGACAGCTGATAAACTCAGCAGAACCTGAGGTATTAAACCCATAAATCCCTCTCCAGATTCAATTGAGAGGCCCATGAAGGTGATGGAAGTGTCTGGTGCTGCCTCACTGCTAAATTCCACAATCCAGCACCAGGCTGGAGCTGCCTGGCAGCGGCTCCAAGGGGCAGCCTGGAGGGCTCAGCAGCAGGGTGGTGGTGTTGGCACATCTGGGCACAGCTGGGCACAGCTGGACAGGCACAGCCCACAGGAGCAGCACACAGCCGGGCACAGCTGGGCAGGCACAGCCCACAGGAGCAGGGTGGTGGTGGGGCACAGCTGGGCACAGCTGGCACACAGCCCACAGCAGCTGTGGCTGCCCCTGGATCCCTGGCAGTGCCCAAGGCCAGGCTGGGCACTGGGGCTGGAGCAGTGGGAGGTGTCCCTGCCCATGGAACAGGGCAATGGGATCAGCTTCAAGGTCCCTCCCAACCCAACCCGGTCTGGGATCCTGTGACATTAACAGGAATAATAAATCTCTCTTCAGATTCACAAACATCTCTGAGGACTCTCAGCCACAACCCAGGCATTTCTATGCAGATAATGCAGTTCAAAATGCAGGCAGACCCAAATGCTGGTATTAAAAACACATTAAATGAAAATAAATGAGTGTGTGGGTGGAGAATTGGGGATGGCAGACCCCCAGCTCAGCTCACATCCATCTCTGCCTGCAGCCTGTCCCACGCTGCCTCATCTCATATTTTACACTCATTCTCCTTCTCAACCACTGAAATTGCCCTCGCTGCATTGACAGCAGGGCAGCTTTATTAAGTTGCCTCAAAGTCTTGCTCTTCATATTTATTCTCTGCCTGTTGCTCACACAAAGCAATCAGCAGGCTGGGAGAGAGCTTTGGGGAGTGTTTGTGGCCATGTCAGCAGCACCCACCTTAAATAAAACCACACTTAGTCCAGATTGCTGAGATTGCCTGGGAAATGAGTGCAGGAGATGGGAGCTGGGATGTGCAGAGCCTGCCTTCGGGCCCAGATGAAAAGAACCAGGTGAATCTATTCTCTAATTCTGATAGAAGTCACAACTCCCACTTGTGTTACCAAACTCCACTCTCATTTGTGGGAAGGAAATGGAAAATTCAGGTGGCAAGGAAAGCACAGCCACGTTCCAGGGCCAGCCTCAGTGCTGGCATTTCTTTCTCTACAGACAACATTCGTGGCCAGACTAAAAATGACTCCTGAAGGGCCCAAGGAAACAAAAACGGGATTTAGGACGTGGCTACTCGGCAATATTGGCTAATTTATCACTGAAACTGCACAAACGAGTCACTGAGACAACTCTCAGGAGCAGAAAAGGTGCCTGTCCTGCTCTGGAGCAGAGCCCCCTTTGTGCAGCACAGCAGGGAGAGCCAGGGGCAGCCCCAGGGCTGTGGGTCCAGCCCCAGGGGTCCCTCCCAGCACAGCCCCTGCCCTGAGTCCCTCACAAAGCCCTGAACGAGTGAGACCTCATCAGGAGGAGGTAACAGGGACCTCACAAAGCCCTGAATGAGTGAGACCTCATCAGGAGGAGGTAACAGGGACCTCAGATCTGATTTCCCATTCAGGACCAAGCCATGATGGATCACCCTGGGGGGCTGCAGCAGCTCTGTGGAGCCTTCCAGGGCTGAGCTCCCATCTCCAGGGTCATGCATTGCCCTGCTCTGCCCTGGGCACAGCACAGCCTCTGTGCCAGCCCTTGGCATGGCTCCCAGTCCCACTGGCCGTGGCTGGAGCAGCAGATGTGGCTCTGCTGGCACACCCTGCCCTGCCCATGGCCTCCCAGCAGGGCTGCAGCCCCTCACTGGTTCTCACTGGAAATGCCAGCTGGTTCTGCACAGAGCAGGAGGAGCTGCAGCCCCTCACTGCTGTTTGTTCTGCACAGGAGCAGCTGCAGCCCCTCACTGCTGTTTGCTCTGCACAGGAGCAGCTGCAGCCCCTCACTGCTGTTTGTTCTGCACAGAGCAGGAGGAATTGCAGCCCCTCACTGCTGTTTGCTCTGCACAGGAGCAGCTGCAGCCCCTCACTGCTGCTGGTCCTGCACAGGGCAGGAGCAGCTCTGGGTCCTGCTGGTCCTGCCCAGCCCAGCACATTGGACAATTCCGTGGCTCCAGGTTTGACATTTTTGTTGTGTCCTGCCCACACGTGAGATCCACTCCTGGGCATTCCCACATGACAGCGGGGAGGGAAAAATTTCATTTTCCTTTAAAGGCTGAAAGCCCTTGGATTTCTAATCTGAGGAACAAAGATTTCCACTGCTTATGGAATCTGATGGCAGAGTCCTGTGCCCTGGGATTTCCATGGCATCAAGGTTCCACCATGGCAGACTCCAGAAAGGCAGAACACTGATTATGGAATGCTGAATTTATATCACTGTGAGAGAAATTAACTAATTAATGCACACAAACACACCAATGTGTATTTGATTCACAGCAAGAGAAACATTTCAGGTCAGGAACAGATGAGCTCTCCAAGGGTTCTGTGACCTGTACAGATTTCAATTATCAATGAAAAGCCAAGGTTCCTTACTGCACAAAACACGAGTGCTGTAAAAGCAGAAGCATTGCAGTGTGTGGAAAATGTGTGTTTTATGACTGGCTTTTCACAAATATTCAAATGAATATTATATGTGTTGTGTTAGAAAGTGATGCTGTATTAATTTTCTTAAGTAGTGTGGTAAATATAGTTTTAGGTTATAACAAAATGTTAAAATAGGAACTATGCTATGTAGGATACTTTTTTAAAGAAAGGAGTGGCACTGAGATAGCAGCCACAGGACACCTGAATCCTTCAGAGAAAGAGAATTTCTTGCCCTTTTATCAGAAGAAATGAACTTCTTCCTGCCTTAGTCAGCCCTGGAGACGCTGTCAGGTCTCAGAGGAAGGAGCTGACAGTGCCCAGACAGAATCCTGGGTTTGAATGGAAGTTGTGCATCACGTATGAGGTGTAAGAATATGCAACAGGCTGTTATTGCTTTTAAGGGTTAATCCTCTGTTAACGTGGGGCCTTTTTAGGGCTTATTTTGCCCAGAAAGAGGCACCTGGACTGCCCATAACTCCTTGTTTTTATTGTCTCATATTGTCCTAATCCAAACTGTCCAAATTATCATGACTCTAATTGTATTACTATTTTATAACCATTTTATTACTATTAAACTTCTAAAATGTTAAAAACAAGTGACTGGCGTTTTTCACACAGTGTCTTCCCAGCCCTTGGAGGGCAAAGTCCAACCTGCCCAGCTTTTCCAGCCCCATTTGATTAAAAGTGGGACTGCAGTGAGCCAAGGGCCTGGCACAGCCCAGTGCCCTGCCTGGGACCCCCTCAGCTTCCCCAGCCTGGCCCCTTCCCCTGGGGCTGCTCTGTGCTCACACTGAGCCCTCTGCCCCATCCTGGGAGCAGGGACAGCCCCAGGGACAGCCCCAGGAGCTGGGCATTGCCTTCCTGCAGTGCCCCAGAGCTCTGCCCCATCCTGGGAGCAGGGACAGCCCCAGGGACAGCCCCAGGAGCTGGGAATTGCCTTCCTGCAGTGCTTGAGAGCTCTGCCCCATCCTGGGAGCAGGGACAGCCCCTAGAGCTGGACATTGCCTTCCTGCAGTGCCTCAGAGCTCTGCCCTGTCCTGGGGTACAGGGACAACACAAGAGCTGGGAATTGCCTTCCTGCAGTGCCTCTGAGCTTTCTGCCCTGTCCTGGGAGCAGGGACAGCCCCAGGAGCTGGGCATTGCCTTCCTGCAGTGCTTGAGAGCTCTGCCCCATCCTGGGAGCAGGGACAGCCCCAGGGACAGCCCCAGGAGCTGGGCATTGCCTTCCTGCAGTGCCCCAGAGCTCTGCCCTGTCCTGGGAGCAGGGACAGCCCCAGGGACAGCCCCAGGGACAGCCCCAGGGACAGCCCCAAGAGCTGGGAATTGCCTTCCTGCAGTGCCCCAGAGCTCTGCCCCATCCTGGGGTACAGGGACAGCCCAAAGAGCTGGGAATTGCCTTCCTGCAGTTCCCCAGCTCCTGACTGCCAGAGCACCAGCTCTGCTCACCTTCCTTTCCAACAACTCCTAGGGAACATTTTTATTTTCAAGTGACAGTTGTTCTACCCCTAAGTGGATTTCTCAGGCTGTGAAGAAGCCCAGGTGTTTCCCAGAAGTTTTATGATCAAGGTTAGGAAATTATTTTCCAACTCGCCAACCAGCAAAATAATTCAGTTACTCAGAATCCTTGGAGGAACAACCTCAAACAAGCAAGAGAAGCTTTCAAAAGAGGCAAGAGAAGACAAATTGCACAGGGCTGCTTTGAAGATGTATTACATTTAATGTGGCCCTAATTACTCACACCCATCATCTCTTTTAATCAAGGGTCAGCTGCTTTATTTGTCAAGAATAGAGGTTTAAGCAATTTTCAATGCAAGATGCAATAATTACACTTTCTGCTAATGAGTCCTTGTGCAGATTATTTGTCACTGTGTATAATGAGGAAGCTTCACTTTCTCATTCAGTGCTGCAAACCCCACATGGGCTGCAGGAGGGGGGTTCCAGCAGCTCCCCTGGCACCAGGGCACCCACAGGACACCCTCAGGACACCCATAGGACACCCACAGGACACGTTCAGGACACCCACAGGACACCTACAGGCACCCAGAGGTGCCAGTTCACCCAGAGCCTTCAAACACAACACACAGAGCTCCATTATTAAGCTTTAACATTCCTAATATCTCACTAGATAAACTTTTCTGTAGCTTAGAGAGTTATTCTAGACAAGCATTAATACCCACACCATTGTTCTATTTGTCCTTGCTTTTGTACAGTTTAAATAATTTTTCTGCTGACCAATCTCATGGCTGCTGCTCAGCTCCAGTCCCAGTTCTGCTGTCTCTGGGGCCTTGTGCAGCTTTCCCAACCCCTCTGATTTTGTGGATTCCCACACTGCCCAGCCCCAGATATGACCCTGGCTGCTCTTCCACAGTGCTGGGGAGCTGAGCTGGGGTCCTGAGCCCAGCCCAGGCTGGAGCTGCTGGGAAGAGCCACAGCCCAAGGGCACCAGAGCCAGGTTTGGGCTGGGCTCTGTGCTCCCTGCTGCTCCAAGGCTCTGTCAGAGCTGTGCTTGGCCCAGGCTGGAGCTGCCTTCTCCTGCAGCCCCGGCTGTGCCAGCAGTGCCACAAGGGCAGCAGTGGGCTGTGAGGGGCAGGACCCGTGTGCTGAGCCTGACAGGAATATTGCACCTCAGGGTTCATCTGCAGCATCCTTTGAACCCTTTTTATAGAGCTCCTATTGATTTGCAGAGGCTGCTTGCATTTCAAATCGCAGCTATGTGTGTTCCAGCTCAATTTGCTTCATTGGGAAGGTGCAGTGTTAATATTTCCCTGCTTCAACAGGAATGCAGCTGTTCCAGCAGAGCTTTCCCAGGGTTTCTCACCCTCCTCACACCCTCCTGGGCTGGGCTCAGGGGGGCTCTGCTGCTCACATTTCTCTGGGAGATATTTTCTTGAGTAAGATAAAGTGCTTGAACTCAGCTGAATTTGTCTGAGCAGCAAGCTGCAATTTGTACAGTGAAAATAATCATTAAAAGTGTATTTTTGTCCCTCTCCATGTCCCCACACAGATCTCTGGATATCTCATTCCCAGCAGCAGGGAAAACACATTTAAATGTGTTGCAACATCACAAATGTCTGTGTAGTGAACAAACCAGACAACACCAACAACAAAAAGGCAATTTCGTGAACTCTGCACACAGCATTCAATTTCTACATCCTACATTGCAGAAGCAAACAGCAGAAATATTAATTTCCACCCTGCAAAGCTGTTGCTGTGTTTTTCATCCCGTGAGATCCACACCCCTGACCACATGGCACACCCAGACCCTCACTCAGGTAACAGGGGTTTGCTATAACCTATAAAACATGACCTGGTGCAGAGGTGATATTTTAGCAGTGTATTTATCCACAAAAGTGTCTGGTAAAACCCACACAGATTTATTGTCTCTCTTCTTTTATATAAAATAAAAATGTGAAATACTGCCCTGTTCTCCATCTCCACGTGTTTGGATGACCACTAAGGACCCATCTTGGTGCCACAGGTACTTTGTGCTCCTCTCAGCATCCCTGGGGCTGGAAAAGCCCTCCCAGCCCATGGAGTGCCAGCTGTGCCCAATGCCCACCCTGTCCCCAGCCTGGAGCACTCAGGGATGGGCACTGCAACCCTCCCTGGGCAGTGCCAGTGCCTGACCCCCTTTCCATGGGGAATCCCTGCTGTGCCCACCCTGAGCTGCCCTGGCAGGAGCTGTGCTGTGATCCAGTCCTGCTGGGATCCCTCAGTGCTCCCTGCCCTCCTGTGGAAGCCACACTAAACCTCGGGGTTCAGTGCTTTAGGCCTGGGAGTGCCTCTGCCTTTTGGGGGACTCGTCTCGATCTCATTAGTAGCTTCCCTTCATCCTGCAACTGTAATTAGCAGCTCCAGAGTGGGATTTACCTCCGGCTGCCATGGGTGAGGAGTGCGAGCTAATGAATTATTCAAAGTCAATGAAGAGACCGAGGGAGTTCTCTCCTGTCTCACCCTGATGCACAGTTCATTAGCAGAGATTTTCACCTGCGACATCACAGGTACCTCACAGGCTGGATTCCTGTGCTCACCTGAAATGGATTCTGTCTCTGTCTCTGTCCCTGGCAGTGTCAGACCCCGAGTTTTACTGGGAGAGATTTCATTAACAGTGACAGTCAGGAAATTGCATCCCCAAGATGTGGGATATCTTCATTAAACCCGGGCAGGCAGATTCCCATCACCTGGAACACCCCTGGGAGCCTGGCAGGACCCACACGGACCTGTCACCCACCCCAGGCCCCTCGGGACAATGTCTGAGACATCCCAAAAGCTCCCAGAGAAAACATGGGGACATGGGAAAATAAATATGGAAAAATGAGAAAAAACATGGGGACATGGGAAAATAAACATGGAGACATGAGAAAACACGGAGACATGAGAAAATATGGAGACATGAGAAACATGGAGAAATGAGAAACACGGAGAAATGAGAAAATATGGAGACATGAGAAACATGGAGAAATGAGAAACACGGAGAAATGAGAAAATATGGAGAAATGAGAAACATGGAGAAATGAGAAAATATGGAGAAATGAGGAAACATGGAGACATGAGAAAATAAATAGGGAGAAATGAGAAAGCATAGAGACATGAGGAAACATGGAGAAATGAGAAAGAATGGAGAAATGAGGAAACATGGAGAAATGAGAAGATATGGAGAAATGCGAAAATATGGAGAAATAAGTAAAAATGGAGACATGAGAAAAAATGGAGAAATGAGAAAATAAATATGGAGAAATGAGGAAACATGGAGAAATGAGGGACATGGAGAAAGCCCATCCAGTTCCACTGCCTGCCCCTGTCCCAGGTGCTCCACCCCAGTGCCCAGCCTGGCCTGGGGCAGTGCCAGGGATCCAGGGACCTGCCCCGCTGCCCTTGGGGACATGGACCTGCCCTGCTGCCCTTGGGGACATGGACCTGCCCCACTGCCCTTGGGGATATGGACCTGCCCTGCTGCCCTTGGGGACATGGACCTGCCCTGCTGCTCTCAGGGACATGGACCTGCCCTGCTGCTCTGGGGACATGGACCTGCCCCACTGCCCTTGGGGACATGGACCTGCCCTGCTGCTCTGGGGACATGGACCTGCCCTGCTGCTCTCAGGGACATGGACCTGCCCTGCTGCTCTGGGGACATGGACCTGCCCTGCTGCTCTCAGGGACATGGACCTGCCCTGCTGCTCTGGGGACATGGACCTGCCCTGGTCCTCTCCCTCCTGACTGCCACCCGTGCCAGCAGCAGGCCTGCCAGCCTGTTGGGATGGAGCAGGGGCACAGCACCCCCAGCACAGAGGCAGAGCTCCTGTGCTGCTGACAGAAACCACTGCTCCCCAAAGCCCTGCTGCTGCAATCTGCAGATAAAATGGACTGTTCAGCTGGGCTGCTCACTCACAGCACAGATCATGGCTTCAGGAGCAGAGGCATGGAGCAGATTGTTCCCTGAATAACTGTGGGGAAGGCACAGCAATGCTCTGACTGGCTCTCCAGGAGCTGGGACAGATCAGCTGCCCTGTGCAGCCCCGTGCCACAGGGTGACAGTGACAAGGTGGAGGTCAAGCATCCCTTGAATGGGTTTTGCATTTTTCCCATACCTGCAGCCTGCATTAGAATATTCTCAATCACATCCCTACACACAACAGCTTCCATTTGGGTCACTAAAGAAATCAGATTTTTAGCATTAAAATTAAACAATTTAATGCATTTAAAGAACAGAATGAATTGCACAAAGACACCCACTAACACTCAGAAACAACGTTCTGGATCCAGGAAATCCTCACAAGAGCCCGTGGTTGTGCTCTGCTGTGACAGCAGCTGGGCTTCAGGACAGCCCTGCACCCCTCTGGCCTGGGAAAAAAGGAATTTCTCCCTTCCCTGTGCCCAAGAAAGCCCCTCCTGACAGCATCCAGCTCAGCAAAGGGCCCCGAGGTCCCTTCTGCAGAGGCAGCCAGCCCCGAGGATGAGGAGCCCTGCGTTGCTCTGAGAGCTGATTGCAGCAGTTAATTGCCTCTAAAACCCTCCCTTCACAGTTAAGTTGGAATTGTTCACTTTCAGCTTTTAGTCATTACTTTGCACTATGGGTTTTTTGCCAAGATTGGATTTTGGGAGGTTTCTGACATGAAAACATTCTCCAGCACAATGAGGGTGCCTAATGCCGCTCTGCCAAGCTCATTAGCCAGGGCTCCTGAAGCTTCTCCCCATAAACATTCTTTATTTCCCATACAATATTTCCCTCCATCCTCTGCCCCTTTCTGCTCTGCCAGCAGCTTTGGGAAAACAGGTCCCAGCACGTTTCCACATCAGCAAAGCTCTGGATTCTCCTCCATGCCCAGCTGTGCACACCTCTGGATCTTTGCTGTGCTGTTGAGCTGGGCCCTGCATAAAGTCTGGGTTTAAAACAGACCCAGCTCATTGGGATGTGCCTTTGGGCAGCTTCCTCTCTGTTATCTCTCATCCCTGTGTCAGCAGGAATTTCCCATGGAAAGGTGCTCAGGCCTTGGCACAGGTGCCCAGGGAGGTGTCCAAGGCAGAGCCACTGCTGGGGACTGGCAGAAGGGAGACAGAAGGGATTTCATCCTTTTTTAGTGCAGTGCTTGTTCTACCTTCAGACACCTTGGTAGGTGTCTACAGGGACAGCTCAGCAGGTGAAGTGAACGTTTCAGTTTGCAAATCTGAAACAGAGAAATGTCTCAGTGCCACCCTCATGGACACTGCGAGCTGAGCTTCCGAGAGCAGAGGGAGAGGAAGGGAGGGAGGAACCAAGGGGACACAGAAGGATCCAGAACCTCCCTGCAGGGCAAAAGTGTGGGATAATAGGGAACAAAAAAAAATTGGAAAAAACAAAAAGAGGAATTTCATGAGCTTTACCTAAAAATTGCATTCACAGCCATATTCATGAAACCATCCTCTGAGAACAGATGGTCGATAACCTAAATAATTTTTAGTTCAGGCTCCAGTTTTGCAAGAAATCTGAAATATTCTGTTTCTGTACTAGTCTTGCCCTGGAAAGAGAAGCTGATTAAATTAGTGCAGAAATAAGTTTTAGGGGATCTTGCCTGGGCCCTTTCTGCAGGACTTGGCACCAAGGTGAGGCACCAGCCCAGCACCCTGGAAAGCAAAGAGCTGAGCCCATCCCTGGAGCAGAGCCACTGCAGGGGGCAGGGCCACAGCTCTGCCCGAGCCTCTGAGACTCCATTTCCCTAAAAATATCACTTCCTGGGGAAAATGGAGCACCTGTGCCACAGGCACCCTCAAACATCATTGCCTTTTTGGGTCCCCAAACCCACACGCCCAGAATAGACATTGCCACGCAGAGCCAAGTTCTGCTGAAGCCAAAGATGATCACTAAAGCACCAAATCTTCATTTCCTTCTGCATCACACCACCAGGTCCAACGGATCTTTATGTGGAGCAAAGGCTTTTGTTATTTATAACCACTTTCAGACCATTTTTCAGTATGGGTTTGAACTTACACCAACGAAGATGATAAAATTACCTTCCTTCTTAAATAATCAAGCCAGTCTACTAATGTAAAATTAATGGCATGGAATGAAAACGTTGGGCAGTTTCAAAATAAATTAAGTGTGGAAGCAGGTTACGTTTAATCAAGCTGTCATGCAAATTAGCAGCCTCTCAGTGAGGACTATTTAAAGAATTTCTTAGCTAGAGAAAATGTTTTTGGAAGCACGACAGGAACAGTCTCTGCTTTGTTGAGGCCCAGGAATGTTAAAAGGCTCCCCAGAACGGGGTCAGAGTGGATCCCACAGGGCTCTGCTGGGAGGGAAGTGCCACACCAGGGCTGGGGCAGCCTGGGCACACACCCCAGAAAATCCCAGAGCCTGGGATGCTGCTGCCAGAGCAAAACACGCCCCCCAAAACAGAACTCAACAAAAGGGAAGAGTACAAGCAAACAAAGCAAGGAAAAACACCAAACCAAACCAAAACCAGCCCAAACAAACAAAACAATTCTGCAAACACAGAATTCTTACGGGGGAGAAATGCACAGACTGGTTTGGGTTGGCAGGGACTTGAAATCTCATCTCATCCCATTCCCCTGCCATGGCAGGGACACCTCCCACTGCCCCAGGGTGTCCCAGTGCCCAGCCTGGCCTTGGGCACTGCCAGGGACCCAGGGCAGCCACAGCCAATCTGGGAATGCTATTCCAGCCCCATTTCTCTTCCACACTCAACTTCTTGCCCAGCAGTGCCCATGTCCCCAGCAGTGTTCCTGTCCCTGCCCCCAGCAGTGCCCGTGTCCCCAGCAGTGTCCTGTCCCTGTCCCCAGCACTGTCCCTGTGGCTGTCCCTGTCCCCAGCAGTGTTCCTGTCCCTGTCCCCAGCAGTGTCCTGTCCCTGTCCCCAGCACTGTCCCTGTGGCTGTCCCCTGTCCCCAGCAGTGTTCCTGTCCCTGTCCCCAGCAGTGTCCTGTCCCTGTCCCCAGCACTGTCCCTGTGGCTGTCCCCAGCAGTGTTCCTGTCCCTCCTCCCATCTCTCCCAGCCCACAGGACTCCACTCCAGCTGGGAGCCCAGCCTGGGCACTGCTGTGTGCTGGGTTTGGGGCTGCACCCAGACCCTGGGCACTGCTCTGTGTGCCCTGGGGCTGCACCCAGCCCTTGCCATGGGCTCTGTACCCTGAGCACTGCTCTCTGTGTGCTTGGGGCTGCACCCAGCCCTTGCCATGGGCTCTGTACCCTGGGCACTGCTCTGTGTGCTTGGGGCTGCACCAGCCCTCCTGAGCTCCCTTTGTACCCTGGGCACTGCTCTCTGTGCCCTGGGGCTGCACCCAGCTCCCCCTGCCATGGGCTCTGTGCCTCCTGCCCTCCTACACCAGCCCACCAAGGGGAACAGCACAGGGGATGATTTCCTGTAGCCAAATTTATTTTTAATTCCAGCGTGATGGTTCTGGGCTGGCTGCCTTGAAAAGCTTGATTGCTGTGAATTTCATCCACTTTTTTGGTTCTGTGGCTTTCCATGTTTTATACATGTCCAAATCCATTTTCTCTCTACAAGATTAGCTGAGGGAGGGCTCAGAAGGGATATTGTTTAGAGGTACTAATGCAAATTAAAGAGTGGAATGGAAGGTTAAGGATGACTCAGTGCATTTCTTTATCTCTGTGGGCTGAGGTGGCTGTGACTCAGGGCACAGACAGGTCAGGAGCCAGAATGCAGAGCTGCCTGGGCAAGGGGCACTCAGGAGGTGTCCATGGAGCCCCGGAGGTGTCTGGGGACTTGATCTGGTCAGCACAGCTCCAGTAAACCATGGGGGAATCCAGCACACCATTGAGAACAGCTCAGGGTGAACAATAAACCATGGGGGAATCCAGCCCACCATTGAGAACAGCTCAGGGTAAACAATAAACCATGGGGGAATCCAGCACACCATTGAGAACAGCTCAGGGTGAACAATAAACCAATAAACCATGGGGGAATCCAGCCCACCACTGAGAACAGCTCAGGGTGAACAATAAACCAATAAACCATGGGGGGAATCCAGCCCACCATTGAGAACAGCTCAGGGTGAGCAATAAACCAATAAACCATGGGGGGAATCCAGCCCATCACTGGGAACAGCTCAGGGTGAACAATAAACCATGGGGGAATCCAGCCCATCACTGGGAACAGCTCAGGGTGAGCAATACACCACGGGGGGAATCCAGCCCATCACTGAGAACAGCTCAGGGTGAACAATAAACCAATAAACCATGGGGGGAATCCAGCCCATCATTGAGAACAGCTCAGGGTGAACAATAAACCATGGGGGAAATCCAGCCCATCACTGAGAACAGCTCAGGGTGAGTAATAAACCAATAAACCATGGGGGGAATCCAGCACCCCTCTGAGAACAGCTCAGGGTGAACATTGTGGGGTGGTGCTTGGAACTGTAGGTGCAGACACCAAAGCCACATCAGAGAAACCAAAGCTGGAGCAGGTCACTACACCTGGGCTTGTGTGACACCCAGAGAACCAGAGCCTGACTCTTCCTTGGGTTGAAGGATTTCTCCCTAATGCCCAGTGTAAACCCCTCCAGCCATTCCCCTGTTCCTGGGGATGCCCTGGGACCCCTCTGCCCCCTCCCTGGGCCCACCAGGCAGGTGCTGCCCATGCACATCTCCCCAGCTGGGCTGCCAGAGCCATTCCCAGCCCTGGGGCTCAGCCCAGTGTGTCCCCAGCCAGGGCCACCCCAGCCCAGTGCCCCAGGTGACCTCATTATCCACATTCAATTTGCTGCCTGTGGTTTATGCTCAGCCCTGGCACCTTCACACTAGAGAAATGTAACACCAAGGGGCTTTATGCAGGTTAAAAAAAATAAATCACAGACCAAATACTAAATACGATAATTAAATTAATTTGAAAGTAATTTCTGACCATGTGCAGGACTCTATAAAAAAATAAATAAATAAATAAAAAGAGCTGTGACAAAAGCTATATTTTGTTCTCTCTTCCTCTGCTCTTTAATAGTCTCTGAATGAAAAGTCTAGTACAATTTTCTAGTCCACTTGTTCCAGCCAGGGGGAAGCTGCTCGTTGTAATTAGGCCACTTTCATAACACATTTGCTGCTGCCCCTCCTGCCGTGCATGTGGCCCAGGCTCTGCCCCTGGGAGCTGGGGCACAGCCCCTGCCCATGGGCACAGCAGCAAAGCTGGCACAGAGACTGCCCAGAGAGGCCTCTCCAGGAGGGGACTGGGCTGGAAAGAGCTCTGAGCACCCAGAGACCCCCTCAGTGAGCCCAGTGCAGGCACCAGTGAGCCCAGTGCAGGCACCAGTGAGCCCAGTGCAGGCACCAGTGAGCCCTGCACCCTCTGCTGAGCCCTCCCCTCACTGAGCCCAGTGCAGGCACCAGAGAGTGAGTGAGGGAGCCCTGCACCCCTTGCTCAGCCCTCACCTCACTGAGCCCAGTGCAGCTGTGAGTGAGCCCTGCACCCCCTGCTCAGCCCCAGCTCCCTGGAGCCCCATCTGTGTCACAGACAGCTTTCATGGAAGATCCTTTGCTTTGGAGTTTTCCTCCTGAGAAGCTGAGAGGCCTCAGGAACAAAATGCAAACATTGATTATCTGCTGCTGTGGGATGCAACAGGTGCATCTGGGATTGGCCCATGTTGGATGTTTGTAATTAATGGCCAATCACAGTCAGCTGGCTCGGACAGAGAGCTGAGCCACAAACCTTTGTTATCATTCTTTGCTGTTCATTCTTCCCTGAGGGTCCTGAACCAGCTCAGTCCCACTGGGATAGGGCATAGCCCTGGGTGCCCCATTCCCCTGGGATAGGGCACAGCCCTGGGTGCCCCATTCCCCTGGGATCAGGCACAGCCCTGGGTGCCCCATTCCCCTGGGATCAGGCACAGCTCCACACCCTGCTCCCACAGCCCTGCCCCTGCCCTGGCTCACACCCCACACACCTGGGGCAGGGATCCAGCTCCAGGAGAGCCCAGGGGATCACTCTGGGATCACTCTGGGATCAGGCACAGGAGAGCCAAGGAGATCACATTAGGATCACTCCGGGATCCCTCCCAGAACAGCCCTTGGGATCACTCTGGGATCATTCTGGGATCCCTCTGGGATCACTCCGGGATCACTCCCAGGACAGCCCATGGGATCACTCTGGGATCACTCTGGGATCAGGCACAGGACAGTCCATGGGATCACTCCGGGATCACTCTGGGATCCCTCCCAGCATCTCCCCAGTGCAGCAGGAGCAGCAGCCCCACTCCAGCCCCACGGCCCAGGGCAGCAGTGCCCAGATCCCTGCCCTGGGCCGTCAGCTGCTCTGTCACACTCGGCGACAAGGAGAAAGTCATTAAGTCTCTGTTTTCTCCTCAACAAAACAGCCCCTTGGAACAAATCCCAGTTTTCATCCCTTACTGACTCCTTGTTTTGTTAGTTCCTCTGCAGAACAGCTGAAACGTTCACCATCATTTAAAATGATAAATTATTTTAATTTGCGCTGAATTTATTTATTATTGCCGCGCAGACAAGAGGCGAGTGCCGTAATGGGCTTGTTTAATAATTGGCAGGGATTGGGAAGAGGAAATTCTTATGCAAACAACAACTTCATCTACTGAGCTGTGCACAGGAGCCTGCAGGTCCCACGGTCACATTTCAGGAGTGAAACCCCATGGAGCCAAAGGATTTATGACCCAAATTGCACCAGAATACCAAGAGGATGGAAGTCAAGAAATGAACCTTTAGAAATCATGAAGGAAAGAAGGGATCTTTTGTATTTATTACACTCTGCACAGACTATTTATTTATATTTACTATAATACGAATAAATGTTATAAACATTTACTATTTATATATATTTATTATATTTATTACACTCTTTCAGTGCCTGTGCTCACAGCCACACCCAGCCCTGGGCAGGCACTGGGGGGACTGGGATGCTGGGATGCATCCAAAAATAAGAGTATCCCAAAATTCCAATTGCAGCATGGACTCACTGCCCACCCTCTCTCATCCTGCTGCACAGCTCCTTTCCAGATTCTGGGTTCTCAGTAACACAAATGACACTGGATGGGGTCTGACAGCTGTCCCAGGACACATCCCTCCTTAGGCAAGGGCTCTCAGCCATAAAGCATGGCTCTTCTTGGAAAAGAAGGCAAAACTGGAAAATCCCAATCTCCAACAGTCACTGACTCCTCAGTAATTTAATTTAAATATGAATTAGGCACCCACATTGTCCTGAGGAGCTGCTCAGCTTTGGGTGCAAGGTTTGCCTGGCAGAGGTGTCCAGCCCTGTCAGTAATTTAATTTAAATAAGAATTAGGCACCCACATTGTCCTGAGGAGATGCTCAGCTTTGGGTGCCAGGTTTGCCTGGCAGAGGTGCTCCAGCCCCACAGGCTCCCCAGCCATTCCCAGGGCCTGGGATCCAGGGATCCATGGCACCCACAGCTCAGGCAGGATGCTCAGAGCTCCAGGGATCCATGGGATCCATGGCACCCACAGCTCGGGCAGGATGCCCAGAGCTCCAGAGCTCCAGGGATCCAGGGATCCACAGCTCGGGCAGGATGCCCAGAGCTCCAGGGATCCATGGGATCCATGGACCCACAGCTCGGGCAGGATGCCCAGAGCTCCAGGGTAAATTCCAGGTGCTGACCTTCACCCTCACTCTGGGTTTTGCTTTGAGCCCCTGGAGGCTGAGGGAGCCCAGCAGGGCTCTGGGCCCGGGCTGCAGAGCACACCTGCCCAAACTCCTCCAGAGCCACACTCTGCTGACAAGATCTTGTGCTTTTTTAAAGCCACGGCAGCCTCTAAAGCACAATTTGCTGCGCTGACACAACACACAGGTACTATAAAGGTGCTCTCACTCACACTTGGTTTCATTACCCGGGAGCTTTGAGGAAAACAAAACACACAATAAAAACCTTTACTCGCTAGAAAAACACTTTTGATCATTTTCATCTGTGCACCTTCTGATCTCCAAGGGGATCTGGGCTCCAAACTGCAGGCGAGGTCTGCTGGCACTGCCCTGGGCACGGGAAAAGGGCAATTCCTGCTTTTCCCAGAGCAGCAGCAATGGGAATGGCAATGCCTCCCGCTGCCATCCCCAGGTGGCCTCTCCCCTGCCCTCCCCGCATCCCCTTCCACCTGCCGGGAAGGGGGAGCAGCCCCCGAAACAGCTGGAGGTGGCCTCTGCTTCCCTGGGTACCCAGCCCTGCTCAGGCAGGGAGGGAGGTGGCACGGGAGGGGACACGGGAGGGGACACAGGAGGTGGCACGGGAGGTGACAGGGCTGTCCCTGCCGGCTCCCGCATTTGTCACCTCTCCTAAACCACTCCTCTCCCGAAATTGCCACTTGTGCTGTCAGTGAGATGGATGTGCAGGAGCACGGGGGGATGAAGGAGCACGGGGGGATGAAGGAGCACGGGGGGATGATGGAATACAGGGTGATAATGGAGCACAGGGTGATCCCTCTCCTGACAGGGAACCACAGCAAAGCCTGGTTCTGGTTCTGAACGCCCAGCCTGCTTCCTGAACTCCTACCAGTGCACAACGCAGCAATTTATTCTTTTAATAAAACCACGGCTTCAGAACTCGCTCTCCTTCCTCGTGTGTTCTCATGAAATCTTAACCAGCTGCCTGGGAAGAATGCAGAAAGGATGCAGGATGGAATTCTACTGCTGAAAATCAGCGGCTTCCCAGAATTATTCTGCCATGCAGAACAACTGCGTTGCTGACAGAATTTCTCCCAACTCCAACAGACACAAACAGTTGGGACTGCGGGGATCCATCACCATTGAAACCAAACAAAGGGGAGCAGCTTTAATTACCGAGGCTGCAGAAATAACTCATCACAGGCACAGCTCCTCAGCTAAGGAGGGGCTTTCTTCAAAATCCTGTGCTGAGGAGCTTCTGTACCTAAACAGGTGCCCAGTGACACCCTTGGCAAACCTTCTCTCCTGTCAGAGCCTCGGGAAGGGACACGTGGGCACGGTGACTGCTGCTGCTGGGACTGCTGGCCTGGGAGGCCAGGGGACAATCCCAGTGTCCCAGTGCCATCAGGGCACCAGGGGACAATCCCAGTGTCCCAGTGCCATCAGGGCACCAGGGGACAGTCCCAGCACCCTGCGCCACCTGGGGACAGTCCCAGCACCCTGTGCCATCAGGGCACCAGGGGACAATCCCAGCACCCTGTGCCACCTGGAGACAATCCCAGCACCCTGTGCCACCAGGGCAGCAGGGGACAATCCCAGCACCCTGTGCCACCTGGGAACAGTCCCAGCACCCTGTGCCACCAGGGCACCAGGGGACAATCTCAGTATCCTGGTGCCACCTGTGCCACCTGGGGACAGTCCCAGTATCCCTGTGCCACCAAGGGAGCAGGGGACAGTCTCAGCACCCTGCGCCACTTGGGAACAATCCCAGCACCCTGTGCCACCTGGGGACAGTCCCAGCACCCTGTGCCACCTGGGCACCAGGGGACAATCTCAGTATCCCTGTACCACCTGTGCCACCCAGGGACAGTTCCAGCTCCCCGTGCCACCTGGGCAGCAGCAGCAAGGCACCATCTGGCCCCACCACAGGCCAGGCACAGGGTGGGGAGGGCAGCCACCCCCAGGGCCATGGGTGAGGGTTGGGGTCTGGCTGGGCAGCAGCAGCAGCCAGGGAGTCTCGCTCCAGGAGCGCCGGGACAGGGAGGGAATGATCCTCAGGAAGCTCTGTGTGCTCGATCCAAAATGGATTGATTACACTGAGATATGGATTAGCCGTTAAAAATGAGGGAGCTGAACTTTATTACACAGAGGTTTCTCCTGGGGAGCCCAGCAGCCCTGTACTGCCCATCTTCGGGCAGACAATGAAACCCCGGGGTGAGAGCTGGGGCCGGACCCAGCTCAGCCTGACCTGGGGCTCTGCCCCTTCTCCCCTGGCACATCAGAACCACACTGGTGAGAGGAGGTTTGCCCGGTGCCAGCGGCAGCCCCGTGGATGCCCCCTGCTCTCGGGGGCACGGCCAGATGTGCCCAGCTGCAGCCGGAGCCCCGGGGCTGTGCCCCAGCCAGGGCAGCCCCAGGCCCGGGCCCGGCACGGCTCCAGCCCAGCCCCAGCCCGGGGATGCCCCTCAGGCTCGGAAATGCCGCTCCAGCCTCGGGAGCTCCGCCGTGCCCCCGCAGCAGCTCTGACCGGGGCTGGCTGCCCCCGCACCCCGGACGGGGGGTTTGGGGCTCTCGGGGCACAGGGAGGCTGAACCCTGTGAACCAACCGTGCTGGCCGCGGGGAGCCCCGGCTCGCCCTGCCGGGATGCACAATAGCGGGCACGGCCCGGCCGGGCACTGCGGGCACGGCTGGACCCGGACACCCCGAGCTGCGGGAGCGAACTCCTCCTGCAGCACCCCGAATGGCTCTTCCAGCCCAATGGAGCTCAAAAAGAGCCCATTCGCGATGGTCCCAACAGCTACAGCAATCGCTTTAATGCGCATCGAGGTACATTCACAGCACCTGCAGCCACGGACACCCAGAGGAGCAGAGGCTCGGGGGGGAGAGCGCCGCGATCCCGCATTTCCCCTCTCGGGTCACCGGCTCAAAGCAGAATAACCCCGATTAAAGAGAGCCCGCCGAGGGCACGGGAGAGACAGGAGCTGGTCAGGGTGCACAGGGAGCGAGAGGAGCTGGTCAGGGGGCACGGGAATGAAAGGAGATGGTCAGAGAGCAGGAGGAGCAGACCCAGCTGTAGCACAGACACTCCAGCATCCCAGCGCAGCACGGATATCCCCCCATCCCAGCGCAGCACGGCCATTCCCCCATCCCAGCGCAGCACGGACATTCCCCCATCCCGCTGAAACACGGACATTGCCCCATCCCACGGTAGCACGGATATCCCCCCATCCCAGCGCAGCACGGCCATTCCCCCATCCCACGCCCCGCTCGGGGCTCAGCAGCGCTGCCGGCGCTCCGTGCAGCAGCCTCGCCACAAAACGCGCCCGGCCCTCCCCGGTGAGACCCGGGGACGCTCCCGCCCGAGCTCCGTTGGTTTCTGTGAGGCAGCAGCGAGCGCACACGGCGGGCCTGGCAGCCGGGATGGGCTGCACCGAGCCCGCCTTGGAGCGATCGCAGCCGTCCTTAGCAAGGCAGCTCGGAGCGTGGCTGGGCGCTAACAGTGTTCAATAGTGCCCGAGTGTGTCTCAGCCGTCCTTAGCAAGGCAGCTCGGAGCGTGTCTGGGCGCTAACAGTGTTTAATAGTGCCCGAGTGTGTCTCAGCAGCCTGTGAACCCATCGAGCTCCGTTCCCTGCAACAGTACAAATAAGCCACTTCTCAATTATTATTTCCTCTGATTCTCCATTTGTGCCACGGAAAGCGCGAGGACCTGAGCACGTCTCAAAATACAGAGGATAATTGAGGTACACATAAAAACCACTTGTCAGCTGCCCTACATAGACATCTACTGTATTTTCAGGAGCTACTACAACAGGAGCAGCCTAAAACCGCTTCCAAATCCCCACCGAAAATGCCTCACGCAGCATTTTACAGCAGACTCTTGGATCATTACAAATGCTTATGGATAAAATGCATTGTAACCTGGAGATTTCCGTGGCAGCCCAACAAAAAACAATACGGCCAGAGACTTCATAGCTGAGGAGTGCTGCTAATTAAATCAGATTTCTCAGCAGCCAGGAGCTTCAACCATATTCCAGAGAGGGAGAAAATGGGGGGTTTGAACTATAGTAGATCAAGGCAAAGTACAACACACCGATAAAAAGTTAGAGTGGGGGCTGGGGGGGTAATTAAATCAGGGCAGAGGATTGCTGAACACAAACCAGAAGGAAAGGCTCGAGTGGATTGTGGTGTCTGAGTGCCGGTAAACAAATCCTGCTCCAGTCAAGAGACAGGAGATCGGGAGCACAGGGTCCATTAGGAGAGGCAGGAACAGAGCCACGGCAAGCACAAAATCTCCTCGCGGCACGGAGCCAGCGCTCCAATCGTTGGGAAATATAGAACTATGTATCAAAATAAATAATGCCGACGGTATCGCTCCTGGCAGGGCTTAATCGTCCTCTCCCTGCCACAGCCCCGCGCTGCTCGCTCTGCAGAGCTCCGGAAGCCAAAACTGCATCATTTCACCCCAACAACCCATTCCTAAACTTCCAGCAACAGCCAGGGCTTCTCGACAGAGTGAAAGGAGGGCAAACGAACCCGCGCCGGGAGCCGGCGGGCGGCCCGGAGCTCAGGGCTGCGGGTACCGGCCGGCTCTGGGGACGAGCTCCCGCATCCCCGGGGCACCCCCGGGGCACCCCGGGCCCGGCGCCGCCGCAGCGTCCCCGCAGGGGCTCGGCCGGAGCCTCCCTGGGCAGCCCGGGGACGGACGGACGGACGGACGGACGGACGGACGGATGGATGGATGGATGGATGGATGGATGCTGCGGCAGCGCATCCCGCCCGCCCGCGGCCGCCTCCTACCTCAGCACGGCCGTGTCCCCTTTCCTGACCACCAGATTGTCCACGGCAGAGCCCGGGAAGTCTCCGCCCGGCGCGGCCAATCTCCCGGGAGGCAGGAACCAGCAAAGGCCGAGGAACACGACGGCCAGCCACCGGCGGGAGCCCCCGGCGCTCCGCAGCGGCGGCAGCATCTCCGCTCCGCGCCGGCCCGGAGAGCGGGCGAGCGCTGCTGCTGCTGCCGGCGAGGGCGGCCCGGGCTGCGCGGGCGGCGGGCGGCGGAGCGCGGCTGCTCCCGGGCGGCCGCCGCAGCATCCAGCGCGGGCGGAGGGCAGCGCGCCCGCTCGGCTCGGCTCCGCTCGGCTCCGCTCGGCTCCGCTCGGCTCCGCACGGCTCGGCGCGGTTCGGCTCGGATCCTCTCGGCTCCGCTCGGCTCCGCTCGGCGGCGGGCGGTCCCCGCTGCCAGCCCGTTGCCACGCAGCCGTCGCCCTGGCAACCGGCCCGGCGGCGGAGGATGCTCGGCCCTCTTTGCCGGGCTCCCCGCTCCGCCCTCCCCGCGGGCCCCAGCCCCCCGCGATCCGCCCGCCCCGCTCTCCCCACCCGGAACGCGGAGCGAGCACCGGCCCCTTGCCAAAAGGCAGCGCGCAGGCGGCAGCGCCGGGAACGGCACCGGCAGCTCCAGCCAGGGGCCCCTGGGACCTGCTGGAAGCTCCAGAGCTTTCTGGAACGGAGGGTTGCCCACTCTGGTACTTCCATTTCTTAATATTCTACCTAGAAAAAAAGATTCTAGGCTACAGACCTTCACCAAAGAGCAAATAAACAACTGACAGGTTATTTCTCCAAATTCTACCGGGAAAGCCAGAGACCTTTTCCAAGGAGAAAGAAAAATCACCAACAGATTATTTCCTAAAATTGCCCTAAGACATTCAGAGACCTTCGCCAAGGAGCAAAAAACCTACTGATCTGTCATTTCCTAGAATTCTACCAGGGCATCTAGAGACCTTTCCAAGAACCTAAAATCTACTGCAAGATTCTCCCAGGATATTGAGAAGCCTTTGCCAAGGAGTAAAAATCCATTGACAGATTATTTCCCAAAATTCCACCGGGACAGCCAGAGACCTTTACACCAAGGAGGGACAAACCAGCCATGTTTCTGCCCAGGATTCCAGCAGGGAGAGCATCTGGAGACCCTGCCTGACAGATTCCACCAGGCCATCAAGAGCCTTTCCCCAGGGAACACAAATCCACTGACAGATTATTTCCAAAATTCTCCTGGGGCACCTTGAACCCTTCAGAAAAAGCACAAAACCCCCTGGCAGCCGAACTCACTGCAGGCAGCAGGAACGAGCAGCCTCCTTTCCCCAGCACACCCAGAGCCCTGCAGGCTGTGGCAGGCACGCAGGGCAGGGGGTTCTGTTCTGTTTGCTGCCTCTGTTTGTCCCCTGTCCCCTTCCCAGGTCAAACATTCCTGGCTGGGCCCTGCCCGGCTCAGCATCCACACCAGCCCCGTGCACCCTGCCAGCCCAGCCCCAGCCCTGCAGGAACTCCTCTCTCTGGAGCTCCAGAGATGTTGCACAAGGGCTGCTGTGCAACAGGAATTGCAGGAACGCTGCGCTGGGGCTGTTCCAGAGTGATTCAGGCCCACACAATGTCCCAGTTGTGCCGTGTGCCACTGTCCCTGCCCATCTCCCTCTCATCCCCTGCCAGGGCGTGCGTGGCTCTGCGTGCCCTCCTCCCCTGCCCACGGTTGGCACCAGAACGTTCCAGCTGAAGCAGATCTGGAGCAATCAGGCTGCTTCTGCCGCTCGCTCTGTCGGGAAGCCCCATCCCCGTTCCTGGAAGCTGCTCCCTCCATTACCACATCCCATTCCAGCTGCCAGAAGAAATCCGAGCGTGCACAAAAGGGAATTCTTCCCTTTCTCCCGCAGCAGCGAGGCTGCACAGTTCCCTTGGTGAGGAAGGAGAGGGCAGAGCGGGGCTGGCACCCCCGGGGAGGCTGGGGAGGGCACAGAGCTCCTTTCAGAGCAAACACGAGTGACACACCCGTGGCAGCAGGAGCTCCTCACTGGCACCAGTGCAGCATCAAGAGCCAGGGTATCGCTGGCAATGCTGCATGCACCTGCAGCTGGCTGGGCACAGGACATCAGGCGCCCTCACCCACACTGAGGGGTTCACAGGGGTGGAGGCTGTCCCCTCCTCAGCCTGCACCAGCACCCAGCACCCAGAGATTCACAATCACCTCCCCCAGGGCCTCTCCAGGGAACACCCAGACACATCCCACAGCTGGCACATGGAAAGAGAAGGGTCCTGAAGGGCTTCAGGAGCCCACACAAGGGCTGTGACAAGGGGAGCAGCAAAACCCCACAGCTGCTCCTCAAGGCTTTCTGCTCCACCTTCCAGCCCACTGTGGGGTGCACCCAAACGAGATCACTCCATTTACATAACAGCTCTTTAACAACAAGGGGACGCAGCCCAGGAGAGCTCTGATCCCTCAGAGTGGACTCTGGTCTCGCAGAGCAGAAATCCTGAGTGGAACATGGTCCTTCCTCCACCAGACCTGCCCAGCTGGAGCAGCTCATCACAACCTGCCAAGGGCATCCACCAACACCTGTGCTCGTCAGTGCTCCTGCACAGACTGTGGGGAAACACCACTCTGAGCTCTGGGCAAATCCCATCCAGAGCAAACCCCAAACCCCTGCAAACCCCACCCAGAGCAGGGGTTTGGGGCCTGGATGTGACAAACTCCACAGAGCTGTCCCATGTGAGGAGCCCTTTGAGCGTTCTGGTCCGCCCAGTGCTCAGATCATCCAGGGTTTAACCGTGCACATCTCATTTCAGGGAGAGCTCTGAACCCTTAATGAGCCCAAGGATGTTCCTCCCGCTTGACCTTCACAAACAATCAAACCATTTGCTCCTCTTTGAATGAGCAGGACAAAAGGCATCTCTCCTCAGCACCATTTATTCACGTTGCAAGAGATCCTATAAATCTCAATCAACGATAGCAAAGATGAAGCTTTTTGTTTTGTTTTGTTCATTTTTAGATTCGTATCTTACCTTTAATGTTATTTGTCGATCAATGAAAAACTGAGCAGGTCAGGGGGCAAGAGAGTTGTGCCAACCAGGGCTGGTCTGGAGACTGAATTCTTTCATCTGAATCTGCCCCACCTCCTCCCCAAGCCCAGGGAGAATTCTAGTGGGGGAAAATACAATAAAAGAGGAAAAATCTCCCACCAGATGTGTGCACACACAGCAGAAGCGTTTCACAGAATGCCTGAGGCTGGACCAGCCCTCCAGCCCATGGAGCCCTGGCTGTGCCCAGGGCACTGGAGGTGCCCCAGCAGTGCCAGCACAGGGGACATCCCAGTGCTGCTGCCTTGTGCCAGGCTGTCCCTGGGCACAGGGCTGGCAAAGAGCTCTCCCCGTGGGCAGACGGGCACCCCCAGCTCCCCCCGACTGCATTTGGCTGCTTTGGCACCAGGTCCCTGCAGCCCAGCCCTGCTAACGCCATATGATAATTCCCTGTAATTCAGCTGCATGTTTTTGTTTAGAACCATCTCAAAAAGCTAAATTTAGTTGTTGTTTGCAAGTATTCGTTCAACAGTTTGCACAAATACTCAAGACTGATTCCCAGACTTCACACTTGGCTTTTTGCTTAGTTTCCTTCTGTGTGTTTAACTCTCCTGCACCCGTTCCCTCCCGCTGGAGACACAAGATGGGAGCTGGGTGACTGAAATAAACTGCAGGAGAATCAGTGCCTCGGGTCTGTGTCCCAGAGCCAGCATGGCACAGGGGAACGGGGCACAGGAACAGAGGCAGCGTGCCCCTGGGCTGGCACCTGCTGGGAGCAGAGCACTGCCCACAGAGCCCTTCCTGCCAGGACACAGCACTGGGACAGTGCCCATCCTGCCAGGACAGTGCCCATCCTCCCAGGACACAGCAGAGAGCACTGGGACAGTGCCCACCCTGCCAGGACAGTGCCCATCCCTCCAGGACAGTGCCCATCCTGCCAGGACAGTGCCCATCCCTCCAGGACAGTGCCCATCCCTCCAGGACAGTGTCCATTTCACCAGGACAGTGCTCATCCTGCCAGGACACAGCACCAAGCTCTGGGACAGTGCCCATCCCACCAGTACAGTGCCCACCCTGCCAGGACAGTGTCCACCCTGCCAGGACAGTGCCCATCCCTCCAGGACAAAGTGCCCATCCTGCCAGGACAGTGTCCATCCTGCTAGGACACAGCAGAGAGCACTGGGACAGTGCCCATCTCACCAGGACAGTGCCCATCCCACCAGGACAGTGTCCATCCCACCAGGACAGTGTCCATCCTGCCAGGACACAGCACCAAGCTCTGGGACAGTGTCCATCCCTCCAGGACAGTGCCCATCCTGCCAGGACAGTGCTCATCTCACCAGGGCAGTGTCCATCTCACCAGGACAGTGCCCATCCTGCCAGGACAGTGTCCATCTAACCAGGACAGTGCTCATCTCACCAGGACAGTGCCCATCCTGCCAGGACAGTGCCCATCCCACCAGGACAGTGCTCATCTCACCAGGACAGTGTCCATCCCTCCAGGACAGTGTCCATCTCACCAGGACAGTGTCCATCCCTCCAGGACAGTGCCCATCCCTCCAGGACAGTGCCCATCTCACCAGGACAGTGCCCATCTCACCAGGACAGTGCTCATCTCACCAGGACAGTGTCCATCCCTCCAGGACAGTGTCCATCTCACCAGGACAGTGTCCATCCCTCCAGGACAGTGCCCATCCCTCCAGGACAGTGCCCATCTCACCAGGACAGTGCCCATCTCACCAGGACAGTGTCCATCCCTCCAGGACAGTGCCCATCTCACCAGGACAGTGCCCATCTCACCAGGACAGTGTCCATCCCTCCAGGACAGTGTCCATCTCACCAGGACAGTGCCCATCCCTCCAGGACAGTGTCCATCTCACCAGGACAGTGCCCATCTCACCAGGACAGTGTCCATCCCTCCAGGACAGTGTCCATCCCTCCAGGACAGTGTCCATTTAACCAGGACAGTGCCCATCTCACCAGGACACAGCTGTGGCTGCCCCTGGATCCCTGGCAGTGCCCAGGGCCAGGTTGGACACTGGGGCTGGAGCACCTGGGACAGTGGGAGCTGTCCCTGCCACCTGGGACCCCTGTCCTGCTGGGCTTTGAGGTTCCTGCCAGGACACATGAGGTGACAGGATAAGGAGGGGACACAGCAACAACAACCAAACAAATCCAATAAATACACCCACACTACCCAGAATTTGAAGAGTTGTGGCTTATGTCCAGATTCACAGAAACTTTGGGAGGTTTAAATGTTTCCACAATGACCAAAGAGCAGTAGAATCATAGAGGAAATCAATAAAGTGCTCCTGGAGGTAAAACTAGTTTTTAAATATTATTTTAATATCTTTGAGGGAAGGAAAAAGGTAATAATTCCAAGTGGCCTAGGAACTCTCAGGTAATAATCTCTAATACAGCTGCATTTTGTTTTTTCTCCTGGAGCAAGAACACCACAGAAATGAGGACAACACTTTCCTCCTGTGCTGCAGCACAAACCCTTCCAAGGAGCACCTGGCCAGTGCTCAGTGCTCTTCAAAAGAGTCTCCAGCTGCCTGAAATTTACACAAACAACCCAGGGCACCCTAATAATTTGTCAGCTTTAGTTTTCAAAGAGCAGCTTCTGATGGTTCTGCAGGAGTTATGGAAAAGAGCTCACCCAGACCAATCCCACTGGCTCATCAGTCAGAGCCTGAAGAGGCTTTTCAAAAGGCATTCCCTGAAAATTCCATTAGGGAAAGGGGTGGAAGGTGCAGATAAGTCAAAGGATAAAGCTCAGAAAACACAGCACCCTGACATTTGAAAAGGAAAGTTTTTATCTGTCTCCTTTTTCTTATTCCTTATTATTATTTAAATCTCTTACATGTGAAAAATGAAAATAGTGATTTTGTCAAGCATTGGAATCAACAGAAATTTCCTTTTGAGTGTCTCTGTCACCAATGACTTCAGCATTCCTGACACAAAGGTGGGGTTTTTGCTAATAGGATTGAAAGCAAATGCCAAAATCTCCATAAAATGCACTTTCCATTTCCTGCACCGTCTATGACACAACCACGTGCAGAGGTGTGCAGTGAAACAGGGAATGATTTCCCCACTCCCAAGCCCAGGAGAGCCCTGCTGTGCTCCCATCCGGGCTGAGCTCCAGCTGTGGGCAGGAATGCTCCCAGCTCAGGATCAGCTGCTCAGTGGCAGAGCTGAGGGGTCTGATTTGGGGTTCCAGAGTGGCAGAACCAGCCCGTGACTGGCACAGATCTGAGGGTCCAGAGTGACAGAACTAGCCCATCACTGCACAGATCTGAGGGTCTGATTTGAGGTTCCTGACTGACATAACCAGCCCATCACTGCACAGATCTGAGGGTCCTGACAGACAGAACCAGCCCATCACTGCACAGATCTGAGGGCTTTGGTTCAAGGTTCCTGACTGACAGAACCAGCCCATCACTGCACAGATCTGAGGGTCCAGACTGACAGAACCAGCCCATCACTGCACAGATCTGAGGCTCTGGTTTGGGGTTCCTGACTGACATAACCAGCCCATCACTGCACAGATCTGAGGCTCTGGTTTGAGGTTCCTGACTGACATAACCAGCCCATCACTGGCAGATCTGAGGCTCTGGTTCCAGGTTCCTGACTGACAGAACAAGGCTGCAGAGCAGCTCAGCCCGCAGCAGGCACAGAGCACAAGGGTAACAAGGAGCTCTCAGAGCAGGAGCAGGCCCAGGGGGCCCTGTTCATAGAGCACAGGCTGTAATTGCTGTGCTCCAGCCCTGGGAGTGTCACCGGGCTGGGCTCTGTCCTGCCTGGGAGGGTGGCACCGGTGCCACGTGCCCTGTGCTGAAAGCAGGAGGCAGAGCTGAGCCCACCTCGTGCCCACCACCCACATCCCTCAGGGTGGGAAACCCTGAGACCATGGATCCCAAACCCCTGCACTGCCATGGACAGACTGCCGCACGTCCTCAAGTGCCAGCACTGTCCCATGTCCCTGAGTGCCACCACTGTCCCACGTCTCCAAGTGCCACCACTGCCCCACGTCCCAGCACTGCCCCACATCCCTGAGTGCCACCACTGTCCCACGTCCCCAAGTGCCAGCACTGCCCCAGGTGCCACCACTGCCCCACATCCCCAAGTGCCAGCACTGCCCCATGTCCCCAAGTGCCAGTACTGCCCCAGGTGCCACCTCTGCCCCACATCCCCAAGTGCCACCACTGCCCCACGTCCCCAGGTGCCACGTGCACGTGGCCTTTGAACCCCTCCAGGGTGGCACCCAGCCCTGCCCTGGCAGCAGCTCCTTCTGAGCAGCAAGGCTCAGCACCTCAGGGTGAGCCCAAATTCACAGAATCTCTGAGGAAACAGCTCCAGAGCAGCCAGTCCAGCCTGGGGCTGCTCCCTGGCCTGTCACCAGCCCAGAGTGCCACATCCAGCCCTTCCCTGGTCACCTTCCAGGACAATCCGTGCAGCCCTGCCCGGGGCAGCCCCTGGCAATGTTCAACCACCCTTTCCATGGAGAAATGGTGAGCAATTCCCCCTTTAGCCTTGGTGAACAATTCCCCCTTTAGCCTTGGTGAGCAATTCCCCCTTTAGCCTCGGTGAACCATTCCTCCTTTAGCCTTGGTGAACAATTCCCCCTTTAGCCTCGACAGGGGCCTCATGGCCAGTGGTGCTGCCCCAGCACCTCCCAAAGCAGCTTTTCCCCCCAAGAGCAGCATGGGCACCCTGCCCTGACCCAGAACACCCCCAAATCCCAGCCAGTGCCTGGCAGGGGCACAGGAGGGGTCGGGCTGCAGCAGGGACACCCTGCACCCAGCCCAGGGCGCACAGCAAGGCTTCACTGCTATTGAGGATGAAAACATTCTCCTCGCCATATGGAGCGGGATGAAAATAATTGCCAAACGGCAGCAGCTCGCTAATACCGGTGCCAAAGGCGGGGAGCGCTGTCAGCTCCCTCAGCCCACCGCTCCCTATTTTGGGAGGTGCGAGCGGGCGCGGTTTGAAAACATCCACCGGGAGTTCCGGGCTGGGAACCGCAGCAGAGCTCATCCCTGGGGTGGGAACTGCACCAGAGCTCATTCCCGGGCTGGGAACTGCACCAGGGCTCATCCCTGGGATGGGAACTGCACCAGGGCTCATCCCTGGAACGGGAACTGCACCAGGGCTCATCCCTGGGATGGGAACTGCACCAGAGCTCATCCCCGGGCTGGGAACTGCACCAGGGCTCATCCCCGGGCTGGGAACTGCACCAGGGCTCATCCCCGGGCTGGGAACTGCAACAGCGCTCATCTCTGCAATGGGAACTGCACCAGAGCTCATCCCCGGGCTGGGAACTGCACCAGGGCTCATCCCCGGGCTGGGAACTGCAACAGCGCTCATCTCTGCAATGGGAACTGCACCAGGGCTCATTCCTGGGGTGGGAACTGCACCAGGGCTCATCCCCGGGCTGGGAACTGCACCAGGGCTCATCCCCGGGCTGGGAACTGCACCAGAGCTCATTCCCGGGCTCGGAACTGCACCAGGGCTCATCCCTGGGATGGGAACTGCACCAGGGCTCATCCCTGGGGTGGGAACTGCACCAGGGCTCATCCCTGGGGTGGGAACTGCACCAGGGCTCATCCCCGGGCTGGGAACTGCACCAGAGCTCATCCCTGGGCTGGGAACTGCACCAGGGCTCATCCCCAGATGGGAACTGCACCAGGGCTCATCCTCAGATGGGAACTGCACCAGAGCTCATCCCCAGATGGGAACTGCACCAGGGCTCATCCTCCGGGGTGGGAACTGCACCAGAGCTCATCCCCGGGATGGGAACTGCACCAGGGCTCAACTCCGGGCTGGGAACTGCACCAGAGCTCATCCCTGGAATGGGAACTGCACCAGGGCTCATCCCTGGGGTGGGAACTGCACCAGGGCTCATTCCCAGATGGGAACTGCACCAGGGCTCATCCCCGGGCTGGGAACTCAGGGGGCTCACTGCTCAAAGGAGTTATTCTCTGATTCCAAGGAGAGGGAGGGAGTTTGCTGAGCAAAGAAGCACAGAATTGTTTCTCCAGGAAAAGCCCTCCAAGGTCACCGGGTCCCAGCTGTGCCCAATGCCCACCTTGCCACCTGCCCAGAGCCCTGAGTGCCACCTCCAGGGATGGAGACTCCAACCCTTCCTGGGCAGTTCCAGTGCCTGAGCACCCTTTCCATGGAGAAATTCCTGCTGTGCCCACCCTGACACTTCCTCCAGGCCATTCCCTCTGCTCCTGTCCCTGTTCCCCCCGGCTGTGCCCTCCTGGCAGGAGCTGTGCAGAGCCACAAGGGCCCCCTGAGCCTCCTTTGCTCCAGGCTGAGCCCCTGCCCAGCTCCTCAGGGATTCTCCAGCCCCTGCCCAGCTCCTCAGGGATTCTCCAGCCCCTGCCCAGCTCCTCAGGGATTCTCCATTCCCTGCCCAGCTCCTCAGGGATTCTCCAGCCCCTTCCCAGCTCCTCAGGGATTCTCCAGCCCCTGCCCAGCTCCTCAGGGATTCTCCAGCCCCTGCCCAGCTCCTCAGGGATTCTCCAGCCCCTTCCCAGCTCCTCAGGGATTCTCCAGCCCCTGCCCAGCTCCTCAGGGATTCTCCAGCCCCTTCCCAGCTCCTCAGGGATTCTCCAGCCCCATTCCCTGCCCTGGGCACTCTCCAGCCGCTCAGGGTCTGTCTGGGCACACGGGGCACAGAGCTGACCCCAGCACAGGGGCACAGTCCCTGCCCTGGCCCAGGGCTGGCTTTCAGCAATGCAGGGAGCAGCAGGCAGTGACAGCAGGTGAGATCCTGTCCCTCATCATCCTGGCATCATCCTGCTGCCCCACGATAACGTCTGGTGCTGGTGACTGCTCTGTGCTGGGGAAATCTCCTCCCTGCTGGGGCCGCAGGGGAGGGAATTGCAGCCGTTTGCAGCTCTGCAGCCTGAGCCAAGCCAAAACACTTCTGTATGAGAGGGGTGAATTCCTGAAGGAAATGCTCTCCAAACATTGGGGAAAGGGCCCCAGCAGCCTTGCAAGGCTCCCTGCAGCACACACAGGGCCACGCTAGAGCCCATGGTTCTACATGCACTGCATCCCAAACTTACAGACAAACCACAGCGGCTCCTCCAGTGGCTCTGAGCCTGGAGAGCTGCACAACAGTCCTTACCAAAACTGATGGATTTAAAATAATTCCCTAATTAAGACATCCCACATTTACAGCGTCCTGGTGGGGATCCCTCACGCAGTCAGTTTAGTGCTGTGTCAGAGCTTTACAGGTGTGAACAAGGTGTGAATCCCTGCTCAGCCCTGCCCGGCAGGGTTTCATTTGTTCACCAGGGAGCAGTTCATCCAACACCAGGGAGCAGTTCATCCAACACCAGGGAGCAGTTCATCCAAGCAGCATCCCACATCCACCCGGGCAGGGCAGCAGCACAGCCGGGCCCAGCTGCCTCTGCTGAGAGCTGGGCACAGCCTGCCCTGTCCCCAGCACTGACCCCGGGGACCCCATCCCGGTTCACAGCCAGGAGCACAGGTGGAACAAGAAGGGTTTTCTGTCCTGGGCTGTGACACACGCCCGCCCTTGGGACAGGGCCACCTCCAGCACATGGTCACAGCACCCCTGGGTTTTTCCCTTTTAAAGCACCCTAAAGAGAGCATGAGTTCCCTGGAACACTGAGATCCTGCCCCAATCAAATCCCAAAATCCAGGAGGGGTGAGGCTGGAAGTGCCCACAGTGCTCCCAGCTCATCCCAGAGCTCAGGATCACATCCAGATGGTTCTGGAATATCTGCATGATGTGAAGGGAGGTTTTAGAGGGGGTGAGGGGTTTTTGCTCCTTATTTTTGGCATGCAGCACAGTGGTTGGAGGATACAAAGATCGCTGATCACAGCACATCAAACAAACCGAGCTGATAAATTGATTAATGTGCTGACTTGACATTATCCCATTCTGTTTTCTGTTTGATTTACATGTATAATTTACTTACTCATTTAATCTCATTAATAAAATATCAGGTGGGGAGGCTGTGTGGACTGCATGTTTCCTCCTAGGGTGCTGAGATTAGAACCCTGAGGAATCTCCAGACAGGGCCTCTGTAACTCTGGGAGCGACGCTGCAAAGCCGTGCCTTACAGCACTTCCATAATTGTGCTGGAATCACAGCGCTGCTGGAGTTATAGGAAACAACATTTGCATATCAGTCATTGCCTTTGGCTAACAACAGGGGCTGGGGCAGCGCTGAGTGCTGGGCAGAGAGCAGCAGCAGCAGCAGACAGGTTCATCACTGCTCCAAAAATCCATCTCTGCTGCTCAGGGGCTGGCAAGAGAAAGGCACCTGCACGTCTGGAGCCAGAAATGAGAGTGGAGCAGGATCCCAGGAGCAGGGGGCTGGAAAAGCCCTCCAGGATCACTGACACCAGGCTGTGCCCAATGCCCACCCTGTCCCAGCCCAGAGCTCTGAGTGCCACCTCCAGGATGGGCACAGCAACCCTCCCTGGGCAGTGCCAGTGCCTGACCCCCCTTCCATGGGGGAATTCCTGCTGTGTCCAGGCCAATTCTCCCCTGACACAATTCAGGGCTGTTCCCTCTGCTCCTGTCCCTGTTCCCCCTGGCTGTGCCCTCCTGGCAGGAGCTGTGCAGAGCCACAGGGCCCCAGGCCTGGCCATTATTAGTGAAAAAGGGTGAACAAATGAAAATAAAGTCAGCTTTAGCCATGCTCCTGGTCAAGGACAGAAATGGATTTTCACAGTCGCATTATCAGAGACCAATTATCCTCCCAAACACAGGAAGGTTTGTGCGAGAGGAGGTGAAACAGCAGAAAAACACAAACTAGCCACTTCAGAATGTGATTTATCTCCCCCATCTCAGAGCAACACCACGCAGCTCAGGGTTTGAATATTCCCACTCCATCCTCAGAGTGGCATTTGAAAAAGAGCCTGTAGCTGTCAAATAAATTGAATAAGTGCACGAGATGACCCTCAGTCCGCCGGGAGATGATAGATTTCTAAAATAAGCTCAGCTGCTCAGGGAAGCACACCTTCACTCCTGGTTTCTGGGACATGAGTGCTGTGCACACACAAACACATCCCTGTGCTCATGGACAGACTCAGCCCCAACAATTCTCCTTCCCGTGCAGCAGAGAGCACGGCTGGGGGTGGCAGAGGCAAAGTGATCTGGTTCCAAGGCTGCATTTGGAAGAGAAACCTTCCAACTTCTGCTTAAAATCCTGATTTTTAGGTATTCCAAAACCTGCTCAAAGATCAGCTCTAAGGCCTGCCCAGGGAACCCTCATTTGCACACTCTTAAATACTAATCCAAATCAGAGCAACATCAAATGAGTCAGTCAGATATTATTGCCCCAAAATCAAACATCTGGTGACTTACCTAGAATTTTTTTAAATTACTATTTTTTCAAACTGAAATACCAATGAAATGCGTGACCTTACATGAAAATGTGTGTTGCATCAAGCACAAGTCTATTTATTACACTTCAGCAGGGTTTATCCCTGTTTTTTAAGCCAGCAGGGCTGCTGGCCCTGTTAGTGTTCAATAACCCATAATCACATAGCCATTATATGTGGTGCTTTTTATTTTAAGAGCTCTGGGCATTGGGGTATTACCCAAATCTGATTCCCACCATACATTGGAGGTGAACGTGTTTTATACTCTATTGTTACATAACTTTCATGTTAATTATTAAACTTACATTGTTCTGTTGTATACATAGATTTCAGCTAAACATAGCCCCCGTTAAATTTCCAACATAGTTTCTCATGATTCTTCTTATGGTTATATAATAATTATACTTAATTTAGTAATTAATCAATCACATCTAACAATTATATCATTTATCATACTGCTTACGCAGGTGCAGTGATCTGAGAAAACACAAAGCCCAACATTTTAGAGTTCTATCTTTAACATTTTCAGGGCTCCACTGTCATTCTCCCCCCTTTGAAAGCATTTTCACTTCACTATAGGTGTAATTGTTTTCACTTGATACAGTCCTTTATTCCTCAATTTATACTTGGTTCTTCAAATCCAGGGTTGATGTAAACGTTGTTGTGGATGTTATCACGAACTGGAGAACCAGAGGATGGTGGGTGTGGATCTCGTGTTAGTGCCTTTATTATCTTCTGGTTCCAGGATGTTTTCTTCTGTATCTCTCCCTTTAAGATGCTGTAAATTAACCAAATTGCTAAGAATACCAGTAGTAAGATTATCACACTCTCAATGATAGATTTAATCCATGAACTCACATTCCACCCTAACCCTGTAAAGATTTTTCCTAACCAGCTTGTAGTCAAATCCTTTTGTTCTTCTTGTGCTTCATGCTCTATTTGTTTGAACTTACTGATGTCATATTCTACATCTGCAGTTACATTTGGGATATGAACTCAGCAATGATCAACCTGTCCTTTTAAAAATCCACATACTCCATGCTCTTTCAGAAGTAACAAAGCTAAGGCTAATCGATTTTGTAAAGTCATTTTTGTGGTGGCTTGTAATTGTATGTTTAATTCCTTAAATCCTTCCCGGGTGACTCTTGCCAGTCTCCCTACCTGACCTGTAAGTTTGTGCAGCATCTCTCTACTCTGACAGTTTGCTATAGGACCAAGCAATGACTCTAGGATTCACCCAAATTTCACTCCACTAGAGGGTTCTTGTCAAGTGTCATCTGGATCTTCATTGTCTGGAACTTCCTGTCTTGCTCTTATCTGCAGAAGTTCATGTTTTCTGTTAAATGGGGACCTTTTCCAAACTGGACATAAGGTTGGAAGGCCTAAAGTAATCTCCCTTACTTTCCCATCTACAGGCAGATGTGTTGTCCAGGTACCATCACTTGCTGCCCATACAAATTGTCCTGGACCTCGGATTGTAATTCTGGTACATCCTATAACTGCCTTATAATTCACTCTGCCTTGTTTATGTTTAATCCCTCTGCAAGCACAACCAATTTGTAGGGCTATTGCCAGGGGTGGCATCTGTTTTATCTCTACATCATCTGAAGTGCAGTCATAGGTTTTATTGCATGCCCACCAACTTAATTTGTCTGCCCACGTTCTGCTACTAGTGGCAGTGTTTGTTATTGCTGGATCTGTTTCATTCTCGGGGCCTTCCCACTTAATACACCAAGGAGTGTTTGCCATATATTGGAATCTTTGAAGAATACTCACAGACCACGCACTCTCCCAAGGCTCTATCCGATCTTTCCGATCCTTGGCCTCACACTTCCGCACCAGAGTGGTTTCTGTAACATTTTCTATAATCTTTCTATAGTGTGGTAAATGGCATTGCCATTGTGTGATGCCTCCTGACTCTCCCATAGGGGTTCCTAGCATGCCATCACTTAGAATACAGTCTTTCTGGCTCAAGGGTCTCATCCTTGCTCCTATTTTCTCCAAGTTTCCTTGATTACTTGCCTCGATTCGGGTACCTGTTTACAGGTAATTGTTTTGTTCTTTTGTATTCCAGGTAATTTTGATGTTATGATTCCTCAATTTACTGGGTCTCCTGCTGCCTTTGGTATTGGCAGACAGGCAGTTTTTCTATGGTGTTTTGCATTTTGGCAAAATCTTTGACCAATCCAATCATTACATTCTCAGCCCGAACTGCATTAGGAACATTTATCACCTGTGTTTCTGTTTGTACCTCTCTCTTCATTCTAGAATGAAGAGTAGTTTGTTGATCATTTTGCATTCCACATCCCAAAGGCATTAATGACCATAATATTAACACTTAAGCATTCCTAAAGTAATTAAACACATCTTATCTGTAGCCTTGTTAGTTCCACAGTTTACACAGTCCGTGATCCAGGATGGACTTTCTTCACCCGGGTATAGTGAATCCAGGGGTCCACGTCAGCTACCTTGACTGCTGTGAAGGTGGTCAGTAGTACCTGATGGGGTCCACTCCACTTTTCTTTCAGCAGTTCTTCGTTCCAGTTTTTGATGTACCCCTCATCTCCTGGATGTGTGTTATGAACCAGATTCTGGAGGGTCATGGTCTGTTCCACACGAGGATGCTCTGGAGCCGAGCTAAAGTGACTGCTCTGGTTCTGTGCCCACCCACCCCAAAGAGCTTTGCAGCCCCTGGGTGATTCCAGTCAGGCTGGACACAAAGGTCTAAATGAGAATTTGCTGCTATCACATGATGAAATTAAGGAACCAGAGTCACTCCATTAGTGCCCCACTGCAGAGAAATCGTGCACCAGGAGCTTGTCCTTTATCAGCCACCAGAATTCAGTCCTGAAATGCTGAGTCACAGCCTGTGGCCAGCAAAGACATTAAATCTGTGCTTTAAGTAATTTAAAAACCAGTTTGTGCCATCATAATTTATGTTTTTCCAACTTTTGGTGTCTATTTTCAGCCCAAGCCCCGCTGCCATGGCCCAGCACTCAGAGCTGCAGGTCCCACCTGCACAGGCACACGCTGGAGCAGCACCTTGGGGTTTTTAACCAGAAATTTATAGATATTTAAATGAGATGGGAGACATATTCAACATTCACCTCTTTGGCTCTCAGAAAGAGCTCCTGGCTTTCATGGCCAGAGATTCTGGAAAACATCAGGACAGAATTTCCAGTCAACTCTGACATGCAGGTGTGCTGAGTCCAGAATCGAGTCCAAACTAAGTCTAATCAAGAATAAAGCAACAGAAACAATCAAGCAAATAGTAAAGCAACAAAACAAGCAGTCCTGATACACTTGAAGCAGCAAGGTGACTTTTGGGTGTATAGGCAGAGATGTTCTACTGGTGAACATGCACAAGGCTGAAATGTTTGTGTCTGACACATCAACAAGGAAAAAACATTTAAAACAACGCAAAAGAGATGATTTGAAATAATCTGAGACATAATTTCAATCCCTAATTGAAACCCCAGAACCAATTGTGGTTTATCTGTGCACAAGAATGAGCAAGTGCAAGGATTGCCAGCAGAGTTTGACCTCTCCAGGAAACAAACCCCAGCAGAGTGCTGGGAAGTGGGTCTGCCCGAGCAGGAACTGGGAACTGATGCTCAAATTCCCATCATTTGCCAGTAATTAGTCCCAGCAGTTTGGATCAAGCCATCTCTGATGTGTCACTGGCACTTGGCAGAGGCTCTGGGGCACCCTGGGTGCAGAGAGGCAGAGGGGCTCCCTGGGGAGGGGACAGCAGGGAGCCCCGGGGCCCTGGGACAGCCACAGAGCCTTCCTTGGCAAGGGAAGCCCTGGCAGGGAGGGCAGGGGATGTGCCCAGCCTGGTGCCACTGCCCTGGGCAGAGCTGGGCAGTCCCAAATCTCCTCAGCAAGGACAGTCCTGGCAGGCAGGGGATGTGCCCAGCCTGGTCTCACTGCCCTGGACTGAGCTGGGCAGTCCCAAATCTCCTTGCCAGGGAGAGCTCCCAAATCCCCTTGGCAGGGGAAGCCCTGGCAGGGAGGGCAGGGAATGTGCCCAGCCTGGTCTCACTGCCCTGGGCAGAGCTGGGCAGTCCCAAATCCCCTTGGCTGGTAGAGCTCCCAAATCCCCTTGGCAGGGGAAGCCCGGGCAGGGGATGTGCCCAGCCTGGTGCCACTGCCCTGGGCAGAGCTGGGCTGTGCCAAGCCCTGCTCCCCTCCAGGCTGCCCAGTCAGGCAGGAGCTGCCAGAGGAGCCCTCCCTGGGCACAGGGCCCCTCTCTGAGGTGGTTCCTGTCCCTCAGCCAGCGCTGCAGCTCGGGTGGGAGATGCCCCATGGGCAGCCCCTGTGCTGACCAGCCCCAGCTGAAAGCTCTGGGTGTCCATAAACTGGGATTCCTGGAAAGGCAGGATTGCTGTGGGCTGGGTCACAGGATGCCCCCAAAGGGCTTTTCCACCCAAATGTCCCCTGAGTGGCATCAGTGTCACTCTGGGCTGGCTGTCCCTGCAGGAGCCTGTGCACCTTCCTCCCTGCCCCGCCTCACAGACAGCAAACAGGGGAAGAACAACGTTTGCCATTTGCATTCTGCTAACAACTCACTCAAAATAAGCAGATCAATCACATATAATTAAGTTGTCAAGGCTTAATATAGGGTGCTGCACTACTTTAAAAAAGGCAAATATAAATACCAAAGCAAAGCAACAGGAAACAAGAAGAAAAGGTCTCACTGATGTTTATGGCCAGCACAAACCCAGGCCTCTGATTTTCCCCATTATTCCAGCTAAAAGCTGAAATTTAGCTGTTTAATATTTCAGCTGGATAAATCTCAGCCACGTTTGAGACATTTAAATCTGCCATTTGTGGATATGTAGCTGACCCTTAGCACAAAATAATCCCTGCAGTATATTTATGAAATATAAACCCAGCCACGCTGCCCAGCAGTCAGGGTTACAGAGACTCTGAAAATAAAATCTCTTTTCCAAGGAACACAGAGGGTAAATCAATGGGAACGATTTACATGAGCACAAGGCAGCTCCAACATAAAATAGAGGTGGCTTGCCCTTTTAGGGAAAATGATTTCTAACAAAAACTGACATTTTGATGAATATTGTTACAAATTTTAATGGCACGTACGGAAAAAAAATGTAATAATTTAAGTAAAAAAAAAGTCTGGAGCAGTTGGGAGAGCAAGGCCACGGGTGCTGTGTGCCACCCTGGGGTCACAGTGGCACCAGGCACAGCGCTCCAGCATGGTCAGTGCTGTGCCATCCCCTGCCCAGCCCCACTCACTGCAGGTTATCAACTCCCAGCACAAGCTCTGCTTTATTTATTTCATCTTGTTCTGCACCTGAATGAGGGGTTTGGCTGCAGTCTCATGGACAGGGCTGCATTATGAACCTGTGAATTGGGTTTTCTTCCACACTGCCAACATTATCTTCTGCTGGCTTTGTGCTCCAGCTGTCCCTTTCTTGTCTTGCATGAGGCTTCTAAAGAGAAAAAAACCCTCTTAAAAATTTTAAAAAATCACTGAAGTCAGCCTCTCCCTGTGATTAGTGTGGGGCTGGCACCAGGGGATATTTTCCTGTTGCAGAAGAGGTGAAGCTGTTTCCTGAAGCCCAAAACTCAGCAATCAGCCCCTGAGCCTGCAGGGATCAATGCCCCAACACCTGGAGGAGCCAAGGGAGGCTGCTCCTGCCTCTCCCAGGTGCCACTCAGGTTCCTGTCAAATCCACATTTCATGAGGCTCCCAGGGCCCACAGGGTAGGAGTGTTTGACAGGTGAAGTTCAGAATGGATTATTCTCCCCCCTCAAACTCCTGAAAGATTTTGATCTTTGACATCGACGTGCGCTTCAAACATGATTAAGTGGCAGGAAATAAATCCATCCTTTATTAAACTAAATGACAAGTTATTTCCTTTCTTTCGGTGGAGAACTTACACAGGAAAAAAGGGTTCACTAAAAGGAAAAAAGTAATAAAGAATCTGATCCAGCGATTTTGGTTATTTCAGGAAAAGCTGGGAAAGGATGGAGCGACTCTTCAGTAAAGCTATGAACCACCTCACTCAGGAAGGATCCCAGTGAGGGAAAGCCAAAACCAGGGGAATTCAGCCCAAATCCATATTCAGTTCAGCACTTTGATTGATGGTATTTTCATTGCAGGAATATTCTATAAATAAAGTGAAAGGAACTGTAATTATATGATTTTTTTTGTAGTTGTATCTGAACTATGGACCTGTAATTTTATCTCTGACCCCAGAAATAACCCCAGGGATCAGGGATCCCTCCTGGCTACAGTCCCACACAGTCTTGGCTGCTTTGGGCAAACACCTCCCTGTATTTCAGTATTTCCATCAGGGACAGGAGAGCCCTTCCCAGGACCAGCACAGGGATCACATTCCTTTGGGGAATGCAGAGAATCTTTGCAGAAATCATGCAAAGAGAGAAAATCTGCAGCTACACCAGGGAAAACAGCATAGAAGAGATTAATAAGATATAGATAAATAAAAAGTGAGACAAACTTCATGGAATGTAGAGATTTTAGAGGAGCTGAGGTTTTAGCTAGAGATAAGCTTTACTGGAGTTAATTAAAATAAATGGGTAGGCCTTGATGAAGTTAAGAGTTAGTAGTTAACTAATAATTGATTGCTTGTCAGCACAATGTTTGGTTAGCTGGGTTTATAATGAAGAATATAGAAACTGATAAATGGCTTTAGGAACATCAGACAATTGTGGCCTCCTCTGCTCTGAAACCAATTGAAGACAGGGAATGGGAGTTCTACTAAGGGTCCATTTATCAGATTTGCATTGAAAAGGCAGAAAGGTCAAAATGAGGAAGACTTCATTGACTTCCTCATTTTGGGACCCCTCCCCATAAAAAGGACCACTGACCCTTTTCAAGGAATGAACTACTCTTGCTTAATAGCTTTTGAACTAATTACCAAAGTCATGAATATGTATTTGTATTTTGGGTATTCAATATTTGTACAGATTAAAGGGCTCTGTAATCACCTGTCAATTGGGTGTGTAATTGGGAGCTATCCCACAATAAACAAACACTTTCTAACTTTAAACTGTTCGAGAGTTTTTGGTTATTGGTACTGGATCAATATCCATATTGGGAATGGGCTGTACCAAAGTTATGAATGTGTATTTGTATTTTGGGTATTCAATACCTGTACAGATAAAAGGGCTCTGTGATCACCTGTACATTGCAGTGTGTATCTGGGAGTCATCCTGCAGGGGCCGTGGGATTACAGTCTGTATTGTATGCCTGGCCCGTGAGTCCCAGTAAAGATCTGAGTGTTGTGTAAGTGACCCTGCCCCAGTTCCAGCTGTTGTAAGTGGGCTGCAGCTGTGGTGTCCTTAACTGGGCGGCAGCTGCAGCCCGTGGAGGGAGCTGGGATAAAGGGGTGGGACAGCCAGGGAGAGCTGGAGAGGAGCCCTGGCTGAGGAACAACACCACCACTGCTGTGAAGAGCTGCTGTAACAACAAGTGGTGACCCCGACGTGATGGTGAACATGCAGCCTGAGAGCTGGGACAGATCTGTTATTGTAATTGTGTAATTGAAAAACCTGTTAAAAGAAAAGGGGATGGGACAGCCAGGGAGAGCCGGAGAGGAGCCCTGGCTCAGAAGGAACAACAACAACACTGCTGTGATGGGACTCTGATGACAACAAGTGGTGACCCCGACATGATGGTGAACATGCAGCCTGAGAGCTGGGTATTCAAGAGAGCTGAGATCTGGGACAGAAAGATCAAGGGACATGAAAGGAGCTGGGATAAAAGGGGTGGGACAGCCAGGGAGAGCTGGAGAGGAGCCCTGGCTGAGAAGGAACAACATACAGAAGAAGGAGTCCATGCTGTGAAGATCTGCAGCCATAAGAAAACAAAGAGGAGGTGTGGGACTTTAGAAATATGGTAACAACAAGTGGTGAACCCAATGTGATGGTGAACATGCAGCCTGGGAGCTGGGACAGATATGTTGTTGTTATTGTATAATTGAAAAACCTGTTAAAAGAAAAGGGGGTGGGGCAGCCAGGGAGAGCCGGAGAGGAGCCCTGGCTGAGAAGGAACAACATGCAGAAGAAGGAGTCAGTGCTGTGAAGATCTGCAGCCATAAGAAAACAAAGAGGAGGTGTGGGACTTTAGAAATATGGTAACAACATCATCCCACAATAGAAAGTGTATGTTTAAACTGTTTGAGAGTTTTTGTCCATCACAGTTGGATATCGGTACCAGATCAATATCTGTATTTTTCTAATAAATCAAGAGCACAGAGCCCAGAGGGGTTTGGGGTGGAGGGACCTGCCCATGGCAGCAGGGTGGAGTGAGAGGGACTCCAAGGTCCCTCCCAGCCCAGGGCAGGGCTGGCTGTGGGACCCCTCCACAGGAGCAGGATTTTCCCCAAACCCACTCAGGGCATGGCAAAATGCTTCCCTTGGCCAAATTCAGATTCAGAGTCTGGGTCAGCTGAAACTCAAACTCCTTCCAAGATACAGCTCTGAGTCATCAAATCCATGGCCTTATTAAAAACATATTCAACTGACAGATTTTTTAGCAAGCAGGTGGAATTCTTTCTAGCAAGCTAGGTTTGATTTTTTTATTGGCAATCACACTGTAAGCTGCTTATTTTTGCTATAGACATCATTTCTTTGTCTGCACGCCTGTTAGTGACTGGCAAGAGAGTTTTCCTTTAAATGATTTTGCTGGAAGTGTGCTGTGAATAATTGATTGGTTGTAGCCAGATTGACTCCCAGCCTCGCTCCGTGCTACCTGCTTAAAATATTACAAACCCCAGAAACATTTGCTAGCCAGAGGCAATGCAATATGTGCAGATCCCATGTTGCCTGCAGCCATAACACTGTAACCAGACAGTTAAAAGACATTTTAGGGGGAAAAAAAACCTCCTAATAAGCAGCTGTGTTTCTACCTACTCGATATGGATGATTCTGCTCGCATCTCCAAAAATCAGCTCTATTTTGTTTTTCCTTCAGGACTGACACAAAGAGTTGTGACACGGCGTCAGGAGTTGACAACAGGCTTTTCAAGAGAGCCTTTGATCATTTAAAGCCCTGGGAGTTGTTGCACTTCTCCTGTGACATTTATCTTCCAGCTCCTTCTCAGCAGATGAACTCTGATCGGAACGAGACTGAGCGGATCAGGACGTGTCCTCTCCCCCCAGCCTTTGTTCACGATCCATTGCAGAGAGTTTTTTACACTTGGATTTACCCATTTCCGTGTGTGTCACCTGCCAGAGCAGCTGTGGCTGCCCTGGATCCCTGGCAGTGCCCAGGGCCAGGCTGGGCAGGGTTTGGAGCACCCTGGGACAGGGAAAGGTGTCCCTGCCATGGCTGGGGTGGCTCTGGGTGGGATTTATTTAAGGTCCCTCCCAAACCATCCCACGGCTCTGATTCGTGGTGGAAGAGATGGGGGAAATCCAATACTGGCTGCATTTCTCAGCCAGATAAACACACATCAGCAAACCACAGGAGAGGTGACCAGAGCTCCATCAATAATCCTTTAAATACATCTTGGCTGGAGGGGTGCTCCACGAGCAGCAGAAAGCAGCAGCCCAGGTGCAGCAAATGTGAAATAAGCATCCAAAAACCTGGGCCTTGGGGACCTGGGAAGCAAACAAGCCACAGCCATTCAGTGCCAGAACTTTTTCAGGAGGAACAGCCAATCAACCAGGGAGATAAAACCTGAGAATTATCATTTTCCTGTTTCCTGCAAAGAACTTGGACAGACTACATGGAAAATTGTCTTTGTGTCTAACCCTGACTCCATCATTCAAGCTACTCTTAATTCCAGCAGGCTTGCTGGGAGTCCTCATCTCCTTCTGAGCCTTCAGCAGGTGCTTCAGCCTCATCTTTTCACAACACACCGTGAGTCCTGAAAAACCCCTGATCCTCTAAAATAGCAATAAGAACTATGCACATAAACTCAGGGATGATTTTTTTTCTCCTTTAGCCACAACTCCAACCTGAAAAGCAGCAACACCTGTGAGGGAGATGGTGACACCTCCAGGGATGGCTTGGCTCACAGCATTGACCCCAGCACAGGAAAACAGGGGGGAACCACGAGGAGAGAGGTGGAACCCACCAGGGTGCCAAAGGACCCTTCCTGCCAGCACACTGCACCAGGAATGCTTGCAACCATCAAAAGCTGCTTTTATAGGGAGTTGCTTCCAAGAAAACCTCTGGGTCCCAATGAAACCCCGGTTATCTGCCCACATTCTATTTTTGTGATTTCAGGGGTTCATCATCGTCTCTCCCATGGTACAAGAGTTGGGAGCAGCTGGGGAGTGGCAGGGAGTCTGACACCTGCAGAGGCTGGAATGGCCTTGGACCCACTGCTCGTGGTTTTGTCTCCTCAGTGGGCAGCCCCAAACAGCACCAAAGCAAATCAGGGAGATAAACTCTTAATATCTGATTAAAATAAAATAATCATATTGATATCAATGCTTATTTAACATAAATGTATCATGACTTCACCAGAGATTTAAACTATGGACACCTGAAAAGTAATTTTTCTTTTCAAATGAAGAAGTGCAAGCTTGTGCAATATGACATACAATAATGATCCAAGAGGAGAACTTGTAAGGAAATTTTTAAAATGCCAGACATTCTTGCTGAAAACCCTTTGCTGTCATAGAAGGGGATTTCAAGGTGTGCTGAAATCAGACCCATAGAAAGGCTCATTTCTAGACCCCTCTCATTCTGCTCTGTTACCAATGCAGCCCCAGCCAGGTTTTATTGGGCTATTGAGGCTGTAACCCATTCAGATGCTGAATTTTAAAGCATGGTTCTCATCATGAGGACAAAACTTACAAGAGCGTGTAGTGACAGGACAAGGGGGAGTGGCTGCAAACTGAAAAATAATAGGTTTACATTAGATATTATGAATAAAATCTTCCCTGAGAGGGTGGGCAGGCCCTGGCACAGCTGGGGCTGCCCCTGGATCCCTGGCAGTGCCCAAGGCCAGGCTGGGCAGGGCTGGAGCACCTGGGACAGGGGAAGGTGACAGAGAGGGGGGCAGAGGAGCTGGGGCTGCCCCTGAGGGCATCAGGAGCTTGCAGATAATAAATAAAATAAAATAAAATAAAATAAAATAAAATAAAATAAAATAAAATAAAATAAAATAAAATAAAATAAAATAAAATAAAATAAAATAAAATAAAATAACCCCATTACTGTGGGGTGCAGCTCAGGCAGCAGTGCAGAGCTCAGAGCACTGGGGTGCCACACAAGGGCAGGCTGTGCCCCCAGCCCCAGGAAATCTCCCAAATCTCTCATTTCCAGGGAGCTGCCCCTGCCCAGCAGCTCTGTGGTGTGCTGAAATGCAGAGCCAGGGCTGCTCCTGCTCCACAAGGTGGAAACAAGTGTGATAATCCAAACAAATCACTTAATGAGATGGAACGAGGACTCAGATGAAGGCTTACAATTAAATACCATTTAATTATTTTAATTAGTGGGGGAAAGAAACCAAATCCCTTGGAAAAGAAATGTCTGTGTCCCACGCTGGAGCCTGGAGCACCTGCAGAGCTGCTGAGCTGAGCAGGTTTGGTCACACCAGGGCTGCCACAGCAGCTCTGCCTTTGGGGTGCCTTCACACAGACTTTATCCCCGGGTTTAATGCTTCCCAACAAAATAAAATAATGACAAAGGGAGCCTGGCACAGACCTCACAAACCCCAACCAGGTCACTCCTGATGGACTCCAAGAGGGGTCACCCACCCAAACCAGCCCAAGAAATGATCCATAAGAGCACAGGCTGGGTCTGTAGCCACAGAAAATAAACAGAGCAGATAAATGGAAGCGTTTGGAGACATGAAAGTCTGAGCAGCACTTTCAGCTGGGGACAATCTGCTTTCCTGCCACAGCCACGGAGCACAGCAAGAGCACAACTGCCAATTCTCACCATTCATCTGTGACATTTGCATTGAAAAGGCAGAAAGGTCAGAACGAGGAAGACTTCATTGACTTCCTCATTTTGGGACCCCTCCCCATGAAAATGACCACTGACCCATCTCAAGGAATGAACTACTCTTGCTTAATAGCTTTTGAACTAATTACCAAAGTCATGAATATGTATTTGTAGTTTGGGTATTCAATATTTGTACAGATAAAAGGGTTCTGTAATCACCTGTCAATTGGGTGTGTAATTGGGAGTTATCCCACAATAAACAAACACTTTCTAACTCTAAACTGTTCGAGAGTTTTTGGTTATTGGTACTGGATCAATATCCATATTGGGAATGGGATGTATCAAAGTTATGAATGTGTATTTGTGTTTTGGGTATTCAATACCTGCACAGATAAAAGGGCTCTGTGATCACCTGTACATTGCAGTGTGGATTTGGGAGATTAAATGTGTGTATTGGGGTTTAAATGCTGCCCTACAAAGCAGTCTCAGGGGAGGAGATGCTGAAATAAAATAAAGCAGCAGGATTTTATACAAAACCTATGGAAAAAGAAGGCCAAGCCTGGCTGGTAACGACCTGCAGGAGGAACCAGGGGAGCTTTTCCCCAGGGTACCAAACCCAGCCCAGGGAATGGCACAGAGCAGAGACTCCTGCTCTGCCCAGAGCATCCCTCCAGCCCACGGAGGCAGCAGTTTGGTTTGATTGCTAACAGCACCAAGATAAATACTGGACAGAAAATATCAGCCACCAAGGGCCCCCCCCCTCCCCATGCCCTCTAAATCTGGAGCTGCAGACATAAAATACAGCTACCATTACTTTTTCTTATCAAGAGCAAGATTAAAAGCCATTTTTAATAAAGCCCATTCCAAAGAGGAGCAAATGAGTGATTTGCTCACTGATTTATTGCCCTGCATTCCTGGCTGGTTTGTGCTGTCTTGTTTTTCCCCACGTGGGTGCAGAACACCAGGTTTGTGATGACCCACATTTGTCTGGGCAGGTGCAAACCTGCTTTTGTTTGCTCCTGATCCTGTCACTGTAGGACAGGAAACAACACGAGCACACACTGCTGCTCTCAAGGTGAAGGAAAAGGGAAGTTTATTTTCTGACTCCAATATTTATGGATTTCCAAAAGTGACAGCGGGTTGGAGGGTGACAGTGCCACCTCTCCAATGACACTGGACAAACCAACAGTGCATCAGATTTCTTCTATAAAAGAATTCAGAACAATGAGTTATTTACAGAAGGTGTGTGAGAAAGATTGCTACAAGAATGTAAACATCAGAACGTTTAGAAAAACGTAAAAAATGAGGGCAACACGATCCTACAGGGGTGTGTTTGGTGAGATCTGCAGGAGGAGTCACACATCCCTGTGCCAGGGTGTGACAGTGGTCACAGGGGGTTTAGAGGATGGAAGAGATGAGGAATCTTGATTCCATGATCAGAAGGCTTGATTTATTATATTATGATATATATATAACATTATAACTGTACTACATAGGAATAGAAAGGAAAGAGCTTCCTCAGAAGCTGGCTAACATAAGAACAGAATAGAAAGAATAATAACAAAGGTCTGTGTCTCACAGACAGCAAGAGCAGCTCCACCATGAGTGGTCAGTAAATCCAAACATCCACATGAGACCAATCCCAGGTGGACCTGTTGCATTCCACAGCAGCAGATAATAATTGTTTACATTTGTTACTGAGCTTCTCAGCTCCAGCAGGAAAAACCCTAAGAAAGGATTTTTCACAAAGGATGTCTGCAACACCAGGACCCCTTTCCCATTACCCTGTTTGCAATATTGCCTTCACTTTTATAAAACCAAAAGCTTTTAGCAAGAGTGTTTAACATCAGCAGAGTCAGCTGAGCATCCTCCAGGATTTTCAGGGAAAACACATCTAAGAGCAGCAAACTGGGATGTCTGCTTGGGAAGAAAAAAACCTCACCTAGCAATAGATAAGTATTATTTATTTCCCAAAATTGGTTTAAAGAGAAAGAAGATTTTATCTGGATCACTAAATGTAATTTAGCCTTAGACAGCTGAAGTAGGCTTTTAGCTCACATCAGCTTCAGAGGGAAAAGCTGCAGCAGCCTGAAATGGATTTGAGCAAACCCATAAGAATGATGAACACATGAGGAAGAGATTGCAATTATCATCCAAGAGATAAAACAAAGATACTCCACGAGGCACAGAATGAGGGGCACGCAGGGAAATCCAGGCAAATTACCCTGGCACCAGCTTGAATCCTGGCACATCCCCATCAATTGTTAGAACAATTAGATCATCAATTGTTAGATCCAATCCACAGGTAAAGACAACAAATCTGGGGAAACTTGTGAAGCTCTGCACTGCTCTGGTTTTCCTTGCAATGAAACATGTAACAATTAAACTTTTTATTTAACAGGAAGGCCGATGACGAGCACAGAGGTGTGAAATTCCACAGCTGGAATTCTGCGCAATCCGGCTGCTGTCTCTGCTGGGACACGCGCACGATGGTTCGGGGCAGCCGCGGGTCAAAGGATGGGTCTGGACTCCTTGACATTTCACTCTTCACATTGTTTATTATTTCTTATCTTACAAAGTTTTCCTCTCTGCCAGCCGGGATCTGACCAGCAAGGCAGCCAAGGGCACTCTGACCACCCACGGGGCGGTCGTGGCTTTTTATAATAAAAACTCCATACATCAGATTTACTTTTTATCCCCAATACCTTTCACCCTTGTTAACAAGTGCACCTTCACCACAAACCAATCCCCAAGTGCCAGCATCACCACGGAAGATGGAAGACAAGAAGAAGAAAGAAGAAGCCTGAGACACGCCCTGATTCCTCCATCTTGTCTCCATAACCCCCCTGTACAGAGATTTAACCCCCCTGTACAGTAATCCTAAAATACATATTTTACTCTGAAAATATATAATCTCTCCACCACTTAAACAGAGGTCATTCTCACATCCTCATACACATCCTCTGCAGGGTCAAAATCCAGCCACCAAGAATTCTTAGCAAAATTCCAGGACCTCCGAGCCCCCCATGGGTTCTCTCAGTGATTCTGGATATCAGGAGCGATATTCTGAGCTCCCACAGAATTCCATTAGCCAGAAGATGAAATGGAGGTCAGGGACACAAACCCTTCCCCTGCCCGCAGCCCTGCAGGAGCAGGAGCAGCACCCACACCCTGCCCTGGGCACCAGCACAGCCCTGGCAGTCTGGAGCCACCCCGTGCCCAGCCCGGGCTGCCCAGGGCAGGGGCAGAGCCCAGCTCACCATCCCAGCACCCCCAGTGCCACTGGCACACCTCGTGAAAATCCTTGTGCCAGGAGTGCTCTCGTGGGAAGCCTCAGAACAGAAATGTGAACAATAAACATCAGCTGTCTGATGGCGTGGGATGTGCTCTGCAGGCTGCTCACCAACAGCTGCATCTTTGATGGGCTCCACATAAATTGTTTGTACTTGATGGCCAATCCCAGTCCAGCTGTGTCAGACTCTCTGGTCAGCCACAAGATTTTATTATCCATTCTTTTCTAGCCTTCTGATGTCTCCCGTTTCTTTAGTAGAGTTTTAATATATAGTCTTCTTTGAATATAATATAATATAATATAATATAATATAATATAATATAATATAATATAATATAATATAATATAATATAATATAATATAATATAATATATATAATATAATATAATATAATATAATATAATATAATATAATATAACATAACATAACATAATAATAAATCAGCCTTCTGAAACAAGGAGTCAGATTCTCCTCCCCTCCCTTGTCCTGGGGACCCTCACACACCCCCAGAGCTGCAGCCTGCCCGGGGAGCAGAGCAGAGCAGAGCAGAGCAGAGCAGAGGGGCTGCTGCCAGCCCTGACACCTCTCTCAGTTCCCCTCTGGGCCCTGGAGGGTTTGGCTGTGCTGGGAGCCCAGGCTGAGCTGCCCCAGGTGAGAATGCAGAATAAGGGCAGGTGAGGCCCTCGGGGGAGCCCAGACAAACCAGCCCTCCCTGGGCTCCTGTCCCTGACACCTTCTGTGAGAAATCCTTTCTTAGGACTTTTCCTGCTAGAGCTGAGAAGGAGCTCAGGAACAAATGTAAACAATTATTATCTGCTGCTGTGGAATGCAACAGGTCCACCTGGGATTGGTGTTCTGTAGATGTTTGGATTTACTGACCACTCACGGTGGAGCTGCTTTGACAGACCTTTGTTATTATTCTTTCTATTCTGTTCTGAGCTTAGCCAGCTTCTGAAGAAGCTCCTTTCCTTTCTATCTCTATGTAGTATAGTTATAATGTTATATATATATCATAATATAATCAATCAAGCCTTCTGATCATGGAATCAAGATTCCTGTGAACCTTTAGAGGTTCCATCCTCTAAAACCCTGTGACCACCATCACAGGTTCCCAGCTGAATTCACAGTCCCAGCCCCATAACCCACACATTAAAAAGCCAAATCACAGATATCTCAGCACCCTGTCATGCAAATTAACCATGGCAAGATGGCACAGGCCATTCCTCTGTGCCCAACACTGCTGCTAAAGCTGTGAGACAGCAGCTCCCCACCACAGACTAAACCCCCCCCAGACCCCAGCCCTCCTCTGGGCCTGGCTCAGTGCCACCATCCCCAGCCAGCTCTGGCATTCACAGCCCGCTCTGGCAGCACTCACAGGCCACAAACACTAAAAGTTACCACATCTTTAGATTTAATAAATTATCAAAGCACCGTCTCAGCAGCAAAGAAAAGCCATTTCAGAGCCCCCTGTGGACAGAGCTCTCTCCCATGCAGGATGGCAGGGCAGCACAGCCCAGGGGAGCTCCCTGGCTGTCAGCAGCTGCAGGAAAGCTGGGGCAGCTCTGCAGCAGCTCCTGGGCTGATTCACAGCCTCATTTACCCCATCACACCAGGATCCTCCCCCAGGGCAGCACGGGGCTCCTGCTGATGGGATTTTCTTCTCCTCTCTTGTTTCCTGGGCCCCTCCAGTCCCACAAGCTCAGGAGAAGGGGGTTGAGGTCCTCAGGGCCACGAGCCCAAAACTGCACCTGGTCAAACAATCCCTGTCCCTGCAGAGCCACGGCCACCAGGCTCCCCTCTGACTTTCCCAAACAGTTCTGTTTGAATTAGGAGCATTTTCCATAGCCAGGTCACCTCCTCACCTGTGGAAGGGTTGGAGTAACTTTTCATAGTGCAGAGGGGTGTAAGTTCCACTGAGATCCCTTATTCATCCTGAACTGATTGAGCCATTAACCATGAAATCCTTGCCCATCACCTACTCCACACCAAGCCCAGGAGCTCCCAGCTGGGCAGGGCTGGAGGTTTTTCATGGAAACCAAGTGGTTTTGCTAGCACAGAAATGAAGCATTTGATGAGTCAGCCCACACAAATCTGAGAGGTTTTTCTGTAATTCATTCACTGAGCTTCCCACATGCCCTCACTGGGAGAGCATTGCCAGGAGAGACAGAAGCAGCAACCCAATAACCTCATTGCTGAGCAGCTGAAGGTGCTCACTGAGAACATTAATTGTGAATCTCTGTTCCAGCCTGCAGCCCTGCCCTGGAGCCCAAAGCTCTGCCCCAAGTGCTGGGGGCAGGCAGAAGGTGGGGAGCAATCTCTGCTCAAAGCCTGCCATGAAATAAACCCACAGCTTCCTCCTTAGGGCCCAGTTTGTGTCTCACCCTCACAAAATCTGCAATGCTTCAATTTGTGGGTGCCACAAAAGGAAGTCAATCACCACCACGACCTAAATAGTGCTGGGTATCTGTTATTTCAGAACATTTTTCCTAAGATAAGCACATGGGTGGTATTTGTTGCCTCTTTACAGCAGCAGCAGCCCTGAGCTCCAGGGGCTTGTGGTGCCTGCACTCACTCACTCCAGACCAGGGACATCTCACAGGACAAAGATGCAGCAATGCCCATCTTTGCTGGCCCAGAGAAGGTTAAAACAAGCTGTAATGTTTAATGGAACTCCTCAGGAAAGAATTGATATTGTGCAGAATGCAACCATTTAACTGCAGGGGTGCAGCCCAGGGCTGGGCAGTGAAGAGGAGCCCCGCAGGTGGGACACTGGGGACACAGACCAGTGTGTCCCTGCAGGGCTGGGGGCTGCTGGGCTGGCTCTGGGAGGCTTTTCCAGCCCCCCTGGCCCTGTGACCCCACTGGAGCCTGGCACACCTGCCCTGGGGCAGCACCAGGTCCCACAAGAGCAGAGGGACCTCAAAGCCAGCCCCACAGCTTGGATCAACAGCCCAAACCATTCCAATTTCATTCCATGAGGCCTTAAAATCACCTCACAAACAGCACATTTGATGCTTCCCTCTCTCCCTCTCTCCAGTTTTTGGGTAGTGGTCACACCCAGGGGCAGCAGGGCTGCAGCCCCAGAGCTCAGGAGGAAAGCTGTGCCTGGCACAGCCTGGCACCCAGCCTGGCACCCAGCCTGGCACTGGGGAGGATCAAACCCACAGCAGCATTTGGGTCACAGATGCCCTGGAATATTTTTACAATTACAGCTGATTTAATGCAAGATAAATAAGGCTTTGGAGACACTTTTACATCTATTGGTTCATAGGGAAAGGAGCGAGAACAAAATGATTTATTTAATTGCCTTTGCACTTTAAAGTGTGGGTTCCAGCCATTAATCACTGGGGCAGACATCAAAGTGTCCCCATGGCTGTGGCAGTGTGAGCACAGCCCTGAGCAAGGGTGGCACTGACAGATTTCCTGGAAAATCCTTTTGCCAGGATCTTTTCTCTGGAGAGGCTGGGAAGCTTCAGCTTCTCCACGTTTTGCTGCTTTGGAATGTGATTTGGAGAATTGTTTACCCAGCATGTGAATTGTTTTTGCTTGATGACCAATGACAGGCAGCTGTGCCAAGGCTGTGAGCATCACAAGATTCTGTTATCGTTCTTTTCTTAGCCAGCTTTCTGATTAAACCCTTCTCTTCTATTTCTTTTTGTATAGTTTTAATATATCATTTTCTTTTAATATATTATATATCATAAAATAATCAATCAGCCTTCTGCAACATGGAGTCAGATCTCATCTCTGTCCTCATCCTGGGACCCCTGTGAGCACACCCCAGAGCCCTCGCAGATGCTCAGGAGGATGATGAGGAGCAGCCTTCACCCTGCATGGCACCCAGGGCTCCTGCTCCCCTCTGCCCTGCCTGCCCTCTCAGCAGTTGGCAATGCTGGTAACTAATTGCAGAAGCACACTCCTCACAGTTAATTACCAGCACGAGTAATTGCAGGGCATCTCCAGGTGCCATAGCAGCCTGGCATTAATGCAATTTATTACTCCATGCCCCTCTGAGGAGGGGGTGTTGGTTGCAATGAACACTCTCATGCCAGGGCATGGACATCCCACCATGGAGCCACCCCAGCTATGGGGCTGCGGGCAGTGCCAGGGCCAGGCTGGGCACCGGGCAGGGCAGGGGTCCCTGCCAGGGCAGGGGGGCACTGGGGGCCTTTGGGGCTCCTCCAGCCCAGGATTCCACCCTGACAGGTGAGATCCTGCCACAGGCACCCCACACCTGCCCCATCTCAGCTGCACGGGGCACCACAAACACCCCAGTACAGCACTGAAAACACCCCCTGGATTGAAGAAAAAAAATAAAAAATAAATAAAACCTCTCATCTTCATTTCTCCATGCCAAATATGCAAATTATCCTGATTGCTCCCGAGGCATTAAGTCTAAGATAAGTGCATGGTGATGATGAGGAGGCTGAGCAAGCCCTCACTCCCAGGTCACCCAGAGCTGCCCACGGGGCAGGGGCTGCTCTGGAAGCACCCGGGCCCTTGTGGAGCACACCCAGGGCTGGCTGTGTGTCTGCAGCACTGTGCAAAGCCCTCACCCCAATGATGGGCCCTGTTTTGTCACCCAGCTGCTGTGCCCGACCTCCAGGAGCAGGGATGGGCTGCTCACAGGGATTAAACTCAGCCCAGATCTACAGTGAGCACACAGCAAGGGGAGGCTGGGACTGCAGGTGTTTCACAGCACCCCTGCCTGCAGATGGAATGTGACCCGGGCAGGGCTGAGCTGCTGCTGCACCTGGAGCTCACCTCACACTGCTCTCCCAGCTGCTGGGAAACAGGGAGATCAAAGTCAGAGCTGCTGCGCGAGGGTGGGAGATGTAACAAGGAAAATGATGTTTGTTTTTGCCATAAAATAACGATTTTGGGGGGGCTTATTTTCATACTTGGATTTCAAATGAAGTAGTTTGACCATTATAACAAGAAATCAATTTTAAGCCCCAATTTTGGTCCTTTTCCCCACCTTGGCAGCAGTCTGGCCCTGCAGTACACACTGGGTCCCCCACCTGTGGGCTCTGCCAGCACCTGGAGCAGCTCTAATGAAGGAGGAAAATCCCTCCTGAGCAATGATGTTGGGATAACAAGAAACAGCTCCCCTGTCCCCAGTTACCTTTTCAAACCCCTTTGTTCCATCTCCCCCTCAGACAGGGAGCAGGGCTGGGGCTGCTGAGGCTCCTCTCACACGTTTCAGGTGCTGCAGAACAAAAACCTTTCCCACAGAGACTGCACTGGAACAGGCACAGGGGTGGGGTTATCTCACCCCTGTAATCACAGAGGGGTTTGTTCCTGGGAACAGGGCACAGAGATCAGCACCCCCATCCCCTGAGCAGCCCCTGGGCTGGCACTGACTGCCACACATGAGACTGAGCTGTTTTCATGCTCCAGCAGTGAGAGCAGCCCAAGCCCTCCTGGCACCCCCTTTTCATGATCCATCTCCTGTGCTCCAGCACTGAGAACAGCCCAAGCCCTCCTGGCACCCCCTTTTCATGATCCATCTCCTCTGCTCCAGCACTGAGAACAGCCCAAGCCCCCTGGCCCCGTCCCTTCCAGGCTCTCAGTGCCCCCAAACACAAGGAGGGGCCCCTGTCCCACCAGTGACAGTGCTGAGCACCCCTGGTCCCTGGGGAGATGTCACCAATCCTTCCAAGCCTTCTGACAATGACATTCTTGTAGTGAACTTTCTCACACACATTCTGTAAATAACTCATTGTTTTGCATTCTTTTATGGAGGAGGAGAAATCTGATGGGCTGTTGGTTTGTCCAGTGTCATTGGAGAGGTGGCACTGTCACCCTCCAATCCACTGTCACCTTTGGAAATCCATAAATGTTGGAGTCAGGAAATAAACCTTTTTGCCTTGGAGATTCCAGTGTCTGTGTTATTTTATTTTGTGTCCCATAATGACAGGAGAGGCCAGCAGGGCTCAGCCCATACACTGAGCTCACTCAGGGACTGCTTGGACAACCAGGGCAGTGTCCAGGGACAGGGCACAGCTCAGCTCTGGCAGTGCCCAGGGACAGGGCACAGCTCAGCCCTGGCAGTGTCCAGCACAGGGCACAGCTCAGCTCTGGCAGTGCCCAGGGACAGGGCACAGCTCAGCTCTGGCAGTGCCCAGGGACAGGGCACAGCTCAGCTCTGGCAGTGCCCAGGGACAGGGCACAGCTCAGCCCTGGCAGTGTCCAGCACAGGGCACAGCTCAGCTCTGGCAGTGTCCAGGGACAGGGCACAGCTCAGCTCTGGCAGTGCCCAGGGACAGGGCACAGCTCAGCTCTGGCAGTGCCCAGGGACAGGGCACAGCTCAGCTCTGGCAGTGTCCAGGGACAGGGCACAGCTCAGCTCTGGCTCTCCTGGGGCTCATTTCTCTGGGAGGAGTCTGCCAGCTCCTCTTGAGGCTGCCCCTACTGAGCAGGAGAGTGCAAGGAGACTGAAACCCAAATTACTGCAGGTTACACCCAGTGGCACCCCAGGCTGGCACTCTGGGGTGCAGTTTACACCGTGGTGTGCAGTTTACACCCAGTGGCACAGCAGCCTGGCAGCCTGGCACAGCAGCCTGGCACTCTGGGGTACAGTTTACTCTGGGTGTGCAGTTTACACCCCAGTTACACCCCAGCCTGGCACTCTGGTTTGTAGTTTACACTCTGGGGTGCAGTTCACACTCTGGTGTGCTGTTTGCACCCTGGTGTGCAGTTTACACCCAGTGGCAGCCCAGGCTGGCACTCTGAGGTGCAGTTTACTCTCTGGTGTGCAGTTTACACTCTGGGGTGCAGTTTACTCTCTGCTGTGCAGTTCACCCCCAGTTACACCCCAGGCTGGCACCCTGGTGTCAGGGCACCCTCGGAGGTGCCTGCCCCTGCTCCTGAGGAAGCTCAGCCCCATCCCACAGCACAGGGGCAGTGCCACCCTGCAGGCCCTGCTGCTCTCAGCGTTGTCTCACTGCCTCTGTGGGATGGAATGGTTTGAGGAGCTGCCAGTTCCACTGGAGAGCTCACACAGCCCCAGCAAGGCTCCTCTGTCCTCACTCTGCACTGACCCAGGGCTCAATAAAACAATAAAACACCTGTGAGCAAGGCACAGCAGCCCCAGAGCACCCCATGCCCGAGGCTCTGTGTCCCTCTGGTGTCCTGGCCTGGCTGTGTTTGTTGTGTTTCAAACCCTGCTGCAGTGCCAGGGCTGCTGGTGCAGATGGGAACCTGCCCACAGCTCCCACTGCCCGTTTTGGGCACACAAAGGGCATTGCAATGGTGCACCTGCATCCCTCTGGATGAGCCCACTGCCTCCAGGGCACTGCAGCAGGAGAGGGATGGGGCTGTGCCCCAGTTTGGAGGGCTGGGGCTGTTTATTCACCATCCCTTTGGCTGGCAGGTGCAAGGGAATTGTGCAAGAGCCTTTTCTGCCTGGCTGAAGGCCACGAGGACCAAACCCAAGGAGTGCCAAAGCCCCACCTTAAAACACGAGCCATGGATTGCTGCAATTGTTCCCTGGAACTGATTTGAATAAGTTTGTTATCATCAGATTAAAAAAAAAAAAGAGAGAGAGAGACACAGAAAACATCCTGAGGAAACACCCAGTCCAGGAGGATCCATGCAAGGATCATGGATCCAGCCCCTGGCCCTGCACAGACCCCAAATCCCACCCTGAGCATCCCTGGCTGTCCAAACCCTCCTGGAGCTGCTCTGGCAGCCTCGGGGCTGTGCCCATTCCCTGGGGATCTGGGCAGTGCCAGCACCCTCTGAATGAGAAACCTTCCCCAAAATCCACCCTAAACCTGCCCTGACCCAGCTCCAGTCCTTCCCTGGGTCCTGTCCCTGTCCCAGAGGCAGATCAGAGCTGCAGCCCCCCGAGGTCTCCCCCAGCCCCATTTCTCAGCAGAGGAAGGAGCCGTGCCCGCCCTTCCTGCCCAGGGTACCCCAGACCCTGTGTCTCACACCCATGGGAGGGGGGCACGGCTCAGGGCACCCACCCTTCACCCTTCATCCTCCTCACGGGCTGTGCCAGTCCCAGGCAGCCCCTGCATGGCTCGGGGGGCTCTGGGCTCTGTCCCTGCCCTGTCCCAGCCTGGGAATCCCCGGATGCCCCGGGAGGTGCTGGGCAGGGATGGAGCCACAAAATCCTTTCGCAGCACTTTGGAACATAAGATCCTTTTGCAGCTCTTCGCCCTGGAAGCAGCCCCAAGGCCATGCTGAGCGTGTCCCCGGTGCATGGTGCAGCAGTTTCACGGTGTTTCCCCTCTCCTGCTCCCCACAGCCCACAGAACAAAATGCATTTGCTCAGGCAGAAGCTGCTCTCGCCAGAGCAGGAGTCAGGTACTTCAGCCTTTCAGGTATTTGGGGCTCTCAGCTGTACATATTTATTCTACTTCCATAAAAACATTCGGCTGGAAAGCCATAGAGCAGCCCATAAACATCAAAATGGGAATTGAAGCCCTGGGCTTCCTGCAGCAGAGTGGGAATTACCCCAGCGGAGATGAACAGCGGATATGGATTTACAGAGAACGCTGATAATGGGCACAAATTGTAAGTGTTTTATACCGCAGAAATATTTACAAAACCAGCCCTGGGAGCACAGAAAAGGGTCCAATCACATCCCTGCCTTGCAAGTCCCCTTGAACAGCAGGAGCTGCAGGGATCAGCGCTGAAGGGTTTGCTGGAGTGTCTGCAGCTCTGTACAGACACATCACGGCAGCCTCGTTGTACTCGTGCCTTAGGGCACGACCAGACGGCTCCAGGCTCGTTTGCAGTGTTTGTTATGCAAAGTTTATGCAATCCTGCGCCATTCTCTCAAATACCAGCAGAACTTTAGACGCTTGACCCACTCCTGGTCAAGTGCTCAGTTTGCAAGAGGAGGAATCACAAACACTCAGACATTTCATGAAGAGAAGAAACCAAACTCCACTGCAAGTTCAGACAAGGGGTGAGCTCACACCCAGGCCAGGCTGGGCACTGGGGCACCTGGGACAGTGGGAGGTGGCCCTGCCATGGCAGGGGTGGCACTGGATGGGATTTGGGGTCCCTTCCAACCCAAACCTGCTGGGAAGGATGGAAATTTGGCAAGGAAACCTCACAGATGTGTGAGCTTGGCAGGAAGAGTTTTAAATGTAGAGGCTGATGAAGGAATAGAGATGGAAGCAAGTTTTGATAGAGAAGAAAGGAATTGCTGAGCCAGTCTCACTGGATAACCAAGGGTGTGTTAGTTAGAAGGGGTTTTATGGCTCAGAGCAAAGGATAAACCCACCCCAAACAAGAAGATGTTTGTACCAAGCAGGAAGAGAGCACAGGCAAACAAGGCAGCAAACGTGGCAAGCAGAAAAAGAATTTTCCACTGCAAGAAAACTGAAAAACAATTTCTAGATTAAACTGTAATGTACTGACTGTTGGTGATTGGAGAATGGTAATATGAATATTTTAATTATAGGAGTTATGATGGGATGTAGGTAACAGTTAAGGTATAGATTGGTTCTGCTGTATTAAGATGCTCAGCCAAGAAGAGTCTATAATGCATTGTAACCAAAAGAAAAGTATATAATGCATTGTAAAGAAAAGTTTATAATGCACTGTAACCAAAACCCAAGGGTGTCCAGGCCTGCCTGCAGCTGGAGCTGACAGCTGTGGACACAACTCTGTCACTGCTGTGACATCTAGGATACAATAAACTGCATTTTGGACACAATAAACTGCATTTTGGATACAATAAACTGCATTTTGGACACAATAAACTGCATTTTGGACACAATAAACTGCATTTTGCATACAATAAACTGCATTTTGGACACAATAAACTGCATTTTGGACACAATAAACTGCATTTTGGACACAACAAACTGCATTTTGGACACAATAAACTGCATTTTGTATACAATAAACTGCATTTTGTATACAATAAACTGCATTTTGGACACAATAAACTGCATTTTGTATACAATAAACTGCATTTTGGATACAATAAACTGCATTTTGGACACAATAAACTGCATTTTGGACACAACAAACTGCATTTTGGACACAATAAACTGCATTTTGGACACAGAGACACCTAGAGTCCCACATCTCTCATTCAGGCTCTCACACAAAGCAGTCTGGGGCCCTGTCCCTGAGCAGCCAAAGGTGCCCGTGCTCTGGCAGAGCCTTGCCCAGGTGAGGGGCTGGACACCAGCCCTGCCCTGCCCTGCCCTGGGCCAGCAGCAGCTCCTCCCTGTCAGGACAGCCCAGTGGGCACAGTGCCCACAGCCCCACAGAGAGGGCACCCACAGCACCCACCCCATGCCAGGGACACCTCTCCAACACTGCAGAAACAATAAAAGGTTCACTGGTTCTGAGGATAAACCTCCTGGAACTCTAAGAAACTCTTCCCAAGGTTCCATTCTAACATGTAAACCAACTGAGCAGATGAGGAGAACGCCTCTGTCACACACAGCTTTTATGAAAAATCCTTTCCTTGGGATTGCTCCTCCTGAGGAGCTGAGAGGCCTCAGGAACAAAATGCAAACATTGATTATCTGCTGCTGTGGGATGCAACAGGTGCATCTGGGATTGGCCTCATGTTGGATGTTTGTAATTAATGGCCAATCACAGTCAGCTGGCTCAGACAGAGCTGAGCCACAAACCTTTGTTATCATTCCTTGCTATTCTATTCTTAGCCAGCCTTCTGATGAAATCCTTTCTTCTATTCTTTTAGTACAGTTGTAATGTAATATATATCATAAAATAATAAATCAGCCTCTGGAACATGGAGTCAGATCCTCATCTCTCCCCTCATGCAGGAGCCCCTGTGAGCACCATCACAGCCCCGTGCAAAGGAATCCCAACATCAGCCCCCAGGACCAGCCAGACTCCCCCAGCCCCATCACTGTGCCCATGGGAAGGCCCCCCCTGCCCAGCAGCTCATTTATCTGCTCTCACAATGTTTTTGCACCTCCCTTCCTGCAGCCACTCCTGCAAGGGCTTTTTGGTGCCATTCCTGCACCAGGGGATTTCTGCACTTGATGAATCCACTCACCCACCCTGGCACCAGGTTTGGTCATTGCCTCACCCATAAACCTGCACCTATTTTTCCGTGAGGCAAAGCATTGAGGAATCATTTTCTTAGCCAGAATGATGACTTAGGAAACACACATTTGATATAAAAAGTGTGGAGGAAGAGCTCTTTTCCTGTGACACATTCTCATCTCTCAACACAATTTTGACACTCTTATTCCTGAGTGTAACAGTCTGAAGATGTAGATGTGAAGCTGAGCTATAATTAGCATTATCATTTTCCCTAAACTTCCTGTTCTAAAATAATGAGACAGAGAGAGGGAAAACTGCTGGGCTGAGAGGAAGGGCAGCAGGGAGCCCTGGGTGAGCTGGGTCAGGCTGCTGGCCATGGAGCAGGGCTGGGAGGGCAGGGTGGCCCAGGGGCTTCCCCAGTGAGAGGGGAATCAGCTGTGTGTCCCCTGTGTGTCCCCTGTGTGTCCCCCTGTCCCTGTCACCCCAGCTGTGTGTCCCCTGTGTGTCCCTGGGGTGTCCCCTGTGTGTCCCTGGGGTGTCCCCTGTGTGTCCCTGGGGTGTCCCCTGTGTGTCCCTGTCACCCCAGCTGCGTGTCCCTGGGGTGTCCCCTGTGTGTCCCTGGGGTGTCCCCTGTGTGTCCCTGCTGTGTCCCTCTGTCCCTGTCCCACCAGCTGCATGTCCCTGCTGTGTCCCTGTCCCACCAGCTGTGTGTCCCTGGGGTGTCCCCCATCCCTGTCCCACCAGCTGCATGTCCCTGCTGTGTCCCCCTGTCCCTGTCACCCCAGCTGTGTGTCCCTGCTGTGTCCCCTGTGTGTCCCTGGGGTGTCCCTCTGTCCCACCAGCTGTGTGTCCCTGGGGTGTCCCCTGTGTGTCCCTGGGGTGTCCCCTGTGTGTCCCTGTCACCCCAGCTGTGTGTCCCTGGGGTGTCCCCTGTGTGTCCCTGTCACCCCAGCTGTGTGTCCCTGGGGTGTCCCCTGTGTGTCCCCCTGTCCCTGTCCCACCAGCTGTATGTCCCTGCTGTGTCCCTCTGTCCCCACCTGGGGCTGGGGGCTTTACCAGCTGCGTGTCCCTGCTGTGTCCCTGTCCCACCAGCTGTGTGTCCCCTGTGTGTCCCCCTGTCCCTGTCACCCCAGCTGTGTGTCCCTGCTGTGTCCCCCATCCCTGTCCCACCAGCTGTGTCCCCCTGTCTCACCAGCTGCATGTCCCTGCTGTGTCCCTCTGTCCCTGTCCCCCCTGTGTCCCCTGTCCCTGTGCCATCCCTGTGCCATTCCCGGTGCCCTGCCCAGGTTGTCCTGCAGGGGCTGAGCCCCGTGCCCGTGCTGGGCACTCCCAGCCTGGAGCTGGTGGCTCTGGGAGCTGCTGAGAGCTCAGCCAGCTCTAAAAGCACTCAGTGCTGGGTAATGGGCTGCTGAAATCCCCAGGCTTTTGACTCAGACCAGTTGTTTACATCTAAATTACTTTTCCTCATTAAGCTCAAACTTTAATTCCCAATATATTAAATTTGTGTTCTTCAAAACAATGACAAGCCCTTTTTTATTGGCTTTGTTCCTGCAATTATTAGATTGAGGATGTCATTACCAACTTGTCAGGGCCCTTTTTGCAGCTGTAGTTTGGTGCTTATGAACCAACCAGATTTTCACATCAATTTAAATGGGGGGGGAAATGCACTCAGCATTTGATGGCCCTGCCCCAGCCCTGCTGCAGGGCACTGAAATTCTGCTTCTGCTGCATGCAGGAGGCTCAGGGCAAGAGCCTGGGGACACAGGGGGGCTGTGGGCTCTGCTCCCCTGCCCGCTCCTCAGCACAGGGCACAGCCCCAAACCCCCTGGGCACAGCCCTAAACCCCCTGGGCACAGCCCCAAACCCCCTGGGCACGGCCCCAAACCCCCTGGGCACGGCCCCAAACCCCCTGGGCACGGCCCTGATACTGCTCACACACATTTACCATCAAACCAGAGTGGGAATGGACCCCAAATCCCACCAGTGCCCCCCTGCCATGGCAGGGACACCTCCCACTGCCCCAGGGTGTCCCAGTGCCCAGCCTGGCCTTTGGCACTGCCAGGGATCCAGGGGCAGCCACAGCAAATCTGGGAATTCTATTCCAGGGCTGCCCACTCTGCCAGGAACAATTCCCAATTCCCAATATCCCATCCCACCCTGCCAGGAACAATTCCTGATTCCCAATATCCCATCCCTCCCTGCCCAAGAACAATTCCTGATTCCCAATATCCCATCCCACCCTCCAGGGAACAATTCCCAATATCCCATCCCACCCTGCCAGGAACAATTCCCAATTCCCAATATCCCATTCCCACCCTGCCCAAGAACAATTCCCAATTCCCAATATCCCATCCCACCCTGCCAGGGAACAATTCCTAATTCCCAATATCCCATCCCACCCTGCCAGGAACAATTCCTCATTCCCAGTATCCCATCCCACCCTCCCAGGGAACAATTCCTAATTCCCAATATCCCATCCCACCCTGCCAGGAACAATTCCTCATTCCCAATATCCCATCCATCCCTCCCAAGGAACAATTCCTCATTCCCAGCCTCCCATCCCTCCCTGCCCTCTGGCACTGGGGCCATCCCTCCTTGTCACCACAGTTTCTCCACCTCCCCAAGCAGCATTCCACAGCTGCAAATGCAAAGTCGTGCTCGACAACTCGTGTACAACAAAATAAAAGCACATGCAAGGCAGGATGCAGCAGGAACTGTCTCGTGCTTCATCTCAAAGCACAGAAATTCTCGATAAATATTTATATTGGGATTCCCAAGTGCCTGAAGAGCTGCAGGGCCACGATTTTAATGCACACAAACACACAAGATGTACATTACAGACACACACGCAGACTTTAAAGCCGAGTGCCTGCATTGGTTTGTTTGCTGCAGAATTGTGTGCATAGCAAATTCCTGCGTGCCTGGTTGGAATCCAGCCTCCAGAGCTTCTCCGGGCAGGGCAGGGGCTGCAGGAACACACTCACAGTGCCTGGGCCAGAGATTCAGAGCAGCCCAGAGCCCTGAGCTCAGCATCACACGGAAACTCAGAGCAATCCAGAGCATCCCTGAGCTCAGCCTCACAGAAACTCAGAGAATCCCAGAGCATCCCAGTGCCCTGAGCTCAGCCTCACACGGAAACTCAGAGAATCCCAGAGCATCCCAGTGCCCTGAGCTCAGCCTTACACAGAAACTCAGAGCAATTCAGAGCATCCCAGCTCACACAGAAACTCAGAGCAATTCAGAGCATCCCTGAGCTCAGCCTCACACAGAAACTCAGAGCATCCCAGCTCACATGGAAATTCAGAGCATCCCAGGACCCTGAGCTCAGCCTCACACAGAAATTCTGTGGAGAGCTCAAGGGATTTTACTCACTCCAGTAAACATTAGAACAAACCAGCAAAGCCATTTTTATCAAAGAACATAAATCTAATATGGCTTGAGGCAATGGCAGTACAAGCACAAATCTGCCTCAGTTTTACTCCCCACAGCCAGGCTGGCCCTGCTCTGCCCAAGCTGCTCCAGCCACTGATAACAAAGGGCTGCAGCTCCTGTGCCTCTGCTCCAGCCACTGATAACCAAGGCTGCAGCTCCTGTGCCTGTCCTCCAGCCACTGTTAACCAAGGCTGCAGCTCCTCTGCCTCTCCTCCAGCCACTGATAACCAAGGCTGCAGCTCCTCTGCCTCTGCTCCAGCCACTGATAACAAAGGGCTGCAGCTCCTCTGCCTCTGCTCCAGCCACTGATAACCAAGGCTGCAGCTCCTGTGCCTGTCCTCCAGCCACTGATAACCAAGGCTGCAGCTCCTGTGTCTCTGCTCCAGCCACTGATCCATCACAAAGGCTGCAGCTCCTGTGCCTCTCCTCCAGCCACTGATAACCAAGGCTGCAGCTCCTCTGCCTCTGCTCCAGCCACTGATAACCAAGGCTGCAGCTCCTGTGCCTCTCCTCCAGCCACTGATAACCAAGGCTGCAGCTCCTGTGCCTCTCCTCCAGCCACTGATAACCAAGGCTGCAGCTCCTGTGCCTGTCCTCCAGCCACTGATAACCAAGGCTGCAGCTCCTGTGTCTCTGCTCCAGCCACTGATCCATCACAAAGGCTGCAGCTCCTGTGCCTCTCCTCCAGCCACCCATCACAAAGGCTGCAGCTCCCCTGCCTGCTCCCTGTGCCCCACAGCCCCCACTGATCCTCTGGGACATGGCAAAGGCTGGGCTGGGGTTACAGCAGGCACTGCCAGAGCTGCATCACCCAAATCAAACCCTCCCGCCCCTCACAGGGTTAAAGCAGGACAGGAACAGGTCACAGCTTTACAAAGTGCAGCAAAGAGAGCAGGGCTGCAGGCAGCACACACAGCCCCACGTGCTCACAGAGCACAGTTATAGTCCAAAACACAGCCTCAAACCTAAGCAATGGCCTGCATTTTACTGACACCTGCCATGCACACACAGGGGCAGAGGTTTCATTTAAGCAAGAAGAAAACTATTCAAACATTAATCAGAATCCTTCTGAGCCCCCTCACAAATTAATTAATAAGAATTAATAATTAAAACCCAGCAGCCACCCTGCAGATGGCTGGAACACACCTCCCCAGCCCTCCCCATACCCAATTTGTGGCCTCTTCCATCAGGGTTAAGTGCCCACAGCTGACTGGAGTTTGGGGCAGAGCTGAGGAACAGAGCAGGGCTGGGGCAGGGAGTGCTCCTGATAATGCACAACACCTGGGGCTGGGGGCTCACCTGGGGCTGGGGCTCACCTGGGGCTGGGGATTCACCTGGGGCTGGGGGCTCACCTGGGGCTGGGAGGGCTCACCTGGGGCTGGGGATTCACCTGGAGCTGAGGGATTCACCTGGGGCTGGGGATTCACCTGGGGCTGGGAGGGCTCACCTGGGGCTGGGAGGGCTCACCTGGGGCTGGGGAGCCTCACCTGGGGCTGGGGAGCCTCACCTGGGGCTGGGGGCTCCACTGGGGCTGGGGATTCACCTGGGGCTGGGGGCTCTCCATCCCCATCCCACCCTGGCCGTTTCCTGTGTTTCCCTCCCAGCCAAATCAAGAGATTGCTCTCCAAAGACAGGCAGCTGCGTAAATGTCAAGAGCTCTGAAAGTAAATTATAGTGCAAACAGGTTTGATATTTCTATGAAATGAAAGTTAAGCACATTTCTTTTTAAAATACAGATTTTTATTTAAAGCAAGAGAAAACCTTCCACTGTGACCTTTATGAGATCCCAAACAGTGACAAATTTGGTCATTACAAATAACCTTTACCTAGCCAGCGCCTCACCAATGGGGACTTCTTTGCAGTAATGGTGTAAATTAATTTCCAACCTACAAAACAATAAATAGGAATCTTTTAAGATACCAATTCCACAGTAAAATACGAGTCATAAAAGCCCAGCCAAAAGGCACCTTGATGGCAGGGTTTGTTTTGAAGGCAGCATTCTGGGAAGCCAAGTCTGTGTCTCTTCCACTCTCCCAGCAGTGAATAAATACTGCAGGATTTGCCTTGCTATTTGTCTGCATGATTAACCCGACGGTGAGGATGAGATCATTAACCTGTGATTGCTCCCGTGTTCAGAGCTCTCATCATGCCTGTGGTGCCTCGTTAGGCAAACTAAAAATACCCCAATTTCTTATTTTTCCTGCATCTCCGCACGACAAACATTATTCTATAGATGTAAATTAGGGGTGAAAATCGATGGTCACTGAATGCAGGCTGAGATTCTCAGTAATTGGCCCACAGAGCACCAAACCCTGAGCCAGGATGTGGCACCAGACAAGGAGGTGCTGTTTGGGGCAGGTGCTCTGCTCTGAGTGATGGAGCTGGAGGTCTCTGGTGGCTCCCAGAGCCGTGTCCTGCTGAATGGGGATGGGCACTCAGAGGTGGCTGTGCCCGAGGCTCTGGGGCTGCCTCTCCCCTGCTCATCAGGCAGTTCCCTTGTCACAGTGGCTCCCTGCACTTCAGAGCTCGCTGAGAGCCGGGGCTGAGCTGCTGCTGGCAGGTGGGACAGGCACAGGACTGACCCCGTCAGCTCTGTCTGTAAGGAAGGGGTGCCACAACCCCCTGCTCCCACAAAAAGGGCTCCACAACTCCTGTTGCCACTCTGAAATAGCTCCAGATGCAAAAATCACCGTGGAAGAGGCAGCGTGGGAGGAGAACTGAGCTGAGGGTGAGCAGAGTGATCAGCAAACTGATTTGAATCCATTGGTGTCCCTGCAGTCTGAGCACCACGATGCCTCTGTGGGAACTTCAAACTGTTTCTATTATTTAGGATTTTTAAAAAACGTCAAAATGTGACAGTGCATTTAAAAATGCTGCTAATAAATCCTTTCATCTTTCACACTGTCACAGGCATGGCCCTGCTCACATCCTCTAACAAGGTGCAGCATTTGCTGTTTAATTATGTCTAACACAGCAAACACAGTGTGTGCTCCCTGATGGACCAAACCAGAGCAAGGAGCAGCGTGTCAAAACCTCTGTGCTGAGCACAGGGAAGGGCCCCTGTCCTGAGCAGGTGTCCAGGGAGGTGTCCCAGGCCCTGTGGCACTGGGGGACCCTGTGGGACCCATGTGGCCCCGCTGGTGGCTGCTGGGACAGGAGCCCTGGGGTGCCTGGCACAGTTTGCATCCCTGCAGCTCCTTCCACAAACGAGATGAAGGAACTAATCAGGGCATAAATCTCCTCACACCACGACATGAGAGGCAAAATATTTATTAAAGAGTGCTGTGGTTTTGTGTCTGGAGATGATGCATGGGGCATGCAGACATCACCTGAATGAACCCTGCAGGCTCTGCCAGCCCATCCCCATCCCATCCCCATCCCCACCCCATCCCCATCCCCACCCCATCCCCATCCCCATCCCATCCATCCCATCCCATCCCATCCCATCCCATCCCCATCCCATCCCATCCCATCCTCATCCATCCCATCCCATCCTCATCCCATCCCATCCCCATCCCCTTCCCATCCCCATCCCCATCCCATCCCCATCCCCATCCCATCCCATCCCATCCCATCCCATCCCATCCCATCCCATCCCATCCCCATCCCATCCCATCCCATCCCATCCCATCCCATCCCATCCCATCCCATCCCATCCCATCCCCACCCCATCCCATCCCATCCCATCCCATCCCATCCCATCCCATCCCATCCCATCCCATCCCATCCCATCCTCATCCCATCCCATCCCACCCCATCCCATCCCATCCCATCCCATCCCATCCCATCCCATCCCATCCCATCCCATCCCATCCCATCCCATCCCATCCCATCCCATTCCCCCACTCCTGTGCCATTCCTTCTTCTGCTCTTCCCTGAATGTTTTCTCCCTTTGTTTATCATTGCCATTGTTACAAATAGTTTCCCAGACTAAATTGCTTTTCTTGTTATAATTCCAGTACATAAAATGTTAATTAGGGTTGCCCATGTTTCAGAAGCTGTTTGAAATGTACTGTCATATCCCTCCCTATCCTTCACCCCAGTACACAACTCCCACTGTTGCTGGCTAAAGAATAGTTCTGAAGACTCGAAGACTGGAATTTTTCTGTTTTACTTTTTTGTTCTTTCGCTGTTGCTATTACAGAAAGGAAAAAAAGTTCAGCTCTCCAACTTAGGGTCTGTCAAAGTGCCTCTGAAACTCACAAGCACAAAAACCTATCTCTTCCCACAGCTCTGCTGGAAATTTCCAGCCCTGACTTCTCCACGGGGACCTGTCATCCCCAAGGCTTTGTGGATAAAGGCCATGGATGCTCTGCAGTGCAGCTTGCCAAAACCTGGATTATTTTCTGGGAAGGAAGGGCTGCCTTTCAGAAATGTCCTCACTCTGAGGAAATGCCCCACGCCAAAATAAAACCTTTGATGCCATTTGAAGGAAGGGGAATAGCTGGGGACTTTTTGTGGGGGAAAAAAAACCATTTTCCAGTGTGGGGAGTCTCTGTCTCTGTGTGCTGGGGGACAGCTCTGCCCTGGGGGACGAGGACGAGTCTGGAGGGATGGATGATGGTCCCAGGGATGGGGGAATGGAGGGGTGGAGGGATGGAGGGATGGAGGGATGGAGGGATGGATGATGGTCCCAGGGATGGGGGAATGGAGGGATGGAGGGATGGAGGGATGGAGGGATGGAGGGATGGATGATGGTCCCAGGGATGGGGGAATGGAGGGGTGGAGGGATGGAGGGTGGAGGGATGGAGGGATGGGGGGGATGTTGATCTCAGGGATGGAGGGGTGCTGATCCCAGGGATGGAGGGATGCTGATCCCGGGATTGATCCCACGGATGGAGGAATGCTGATCTCAGGGATGGAGGGGTGCTGTTCCCGGGAATGGAGGGATGCTGATCCCTGGGATAGAGGCACGTGTCTCACAGGGGTGAAGTCCGTGCCCTGCCGTGATGGGAGGTAAAAGGCGTTCACGCCCCTGCTGTGAGGGGTTTAACGAGTCACAGCAAGACAATGGGTGCTGACAATGCAGGGCAATCGGCGTTGAGGTTCATGGTGCCCTGCCGCGGCCTGGCCCAGCCATCCCCGATTCCCCAGGGCTGCGGAGCGGCACCGGCAGCCCGGGCCGGGGGAGGGAAGCGGTGGGCTGTAAATAATCCAGCGGAAAGGATAAAACGGCAGAAAATGAATTAAAATTACAGCTGGCTGTTCCCGCGCTGTGGAGCGGGATGCTCGGCGGGCCGTGCTGGGAGCGGGAGGCTCCGATCCTCCGCCAGCATCGCCGGGGCCGAGCGGCACCGCCGGATCCCCGAGGGCAGAGCCGGAACCGAGCGGCACTGCCACAAATCCCGGGGGCAGCACCGGAGCTTCCCCCGAGGGCAGAGCCGGGGCCGAGCGGCACCGCCGCAAATCCCGGGGGCAGAGCCGGGGCCGAGCGGCACCGCCGCAAATCCCGGGGGCAGAGCCGGAGCATCCCCCGAGGGCAGAGCCGGAGCATCTCCCGAGGGCAGAGCCGGAGCATCCCCCGAGGGCAGAGCCGGGGCTGAGCGGCTCCGCCGGATCCCAGGAGGGCAGCGCTGGAGCCCAGCGGCACCGCCGCATGTCCCGAGGGCAGAGCCGGAGCATCCCCCGGGGGCAGCACCGGCCGCAGCGCTCCCCGCTCCACCTGCAGCGCCTCCGAAAATGAACAGCCCGGCCTGGGAGATCCCCCGGGATCGCTCCCATCCAGGGCGAGACAGGCAGGGAATGCTCGCCCCGTTTGCGCTCTTTTCCCCCTCTGTTTTTGCTTTCTTAAGAACGCAGATTAAAGTTCTACCGAAAGGATGTTACTGAGACACTGCTGAGGTGTGCCCAAAAAAAAAGGACAGGTTCATATAAAATATTTATGATTAACGCGTTGTACTCCACCAGAGCAATTCAAATAGACAGATTTCAGTGCTTCTTAACATTGTGATGGAGATGTAAAAAAGCGTGAGCAGCAAAACCCTGCTGCTGATGGGCGGGTGGAGCAGGCAGAGGAGTCTGTTTGGGTGAGGAAGGGGGAGAGCAGAAAACCCGGGATGCGTTTGTGCATTCCCACGTGTGGCACATCCTGGGCTGTGGGCTCTGCCACCCAGGGATGCTGGCAGCTGCCAAAACTCCCTCAGTGTGCTGCACAGACACTGCCTGCCTTCCACTCAGGAGAATACCAGGCAAAATTTAAAAAAAAAATAAAATAAAAACAACAAAAAAACCAAAAGAGCGTTAAACTTGGGGTTAAATTCACTCCAGAAAACTGTGCCCTGCTCGGGAATGCTGCCAGCCTCAGCAGCACCTGACACCAGGCACACCCTGAACTTTGGGTTTAATCGCCGGCGTTGTCAAACTCCATCTTTAAATTTTAATTGCTAAAATTCCTCTTTGAAGAATATTTTTCAGTATCAAGAATGTAAATAGCGGTAGGGCTGGCCAGGAATAATATGAATAATTCAGGCTTACAGTATGCAAGTTTTATACTTGGAAATGAGTGATTCACTCCTCCTGTATACTCAGTCATCACAGACTGCAGACACAAAAATAGGGAAAAAATGGGAATAAACCATAATTATTTAATGTTGTCACAACGCTGGAATTTTTTAGATTGTGTTTTAATGATAGCATACCCGAGAGTGCAGGTTTGATGTCCTGAGCTGGTGCCAGCCACAGGCAGGCAGTGCCTGGGACCAGCTGGCCCTGGGGATGTTTGGGGCTGAAGGCAGGGCCTGAGGCTGACCCTCAGCCAGACAGTCCTGGAACCCCAATTTTACTGTGAAATTCCCTCTACACAAACAAAACCCAGGGCATGCAGCACAATTTCAGCATCCTGACTGTGGGGAATGATCCACCACAATTTCAGCATCCTGACTGTGGGGAATGATCCCTAATTCCAGCAGAGCAGAGAATGGATCCCTGATTCCAACAGAGCAGGGAATGGATCCCTAATTCCAACAGAGCAGGGAATGATCCCTGATTCCACAGAATGGCACAGAATGGATCCCTAATTCCAGCAGAGGAAGGAACAGATCCCTAATTCCAGTATGACACAGAATGGATCCCTAAATCCAGCATGGCACAGAATGGATCCCTAATTCCAACAGAGCCGGGAATGATCCCTGATTCCACAGAATGGCACAGAATGGATCCCTAATTCCAGCAGAGGAGGGAATGGATCCCTAATTCCAGCACAGCACAGAATGGATCCCAAATTCCAGCAGAGGAGGGAATGGATCCCTAATTCCATCATGGCTCAGAATGGATCCCTAATTCCAGCAGAAGAGGGAATGGATCCCTAATTCCAGCACAGCACGGAATGGATCCCTAATTCCAGCACAGCAGAGAATGGATCCCTAATTCCAGCAGAAGAGGGAATGGATCCCTAATTCCAGCACAGCATGGAATGGATCCCTAATTCCAGCACAGCACAGAATGGATCCCTAATTCCAGCAGAAGAGGGAATGGATCCCTAATTCCAGCACAGCACGGAATGCCCCCCTCACCTGTCTGTCAGTGCCCCCTGCCCTGGCCAGGTGCAGGTTTGGGGACCCCCAGCACCCCCCGTGCCCACAGCCCCACGCTCTGGGACAGCCACGGGTCTGACCCTTCCCACCGTGCCCCTGGCCAGTGGCCACAGTTACCTGAGCAAAACCCTCTCCAAAAGCCAATCAAAACCTCTCAGGAAGAGCTGTTCCCCTCTTAGACAAAGCACGTGGAAATAATTCCTGCTGGGGCTCCTGCCAGCGAGCAGGGACAGGATGGGCAGGGGCTGAGGGCAAGTTACAATAAATATTCATTCCCAGAGTTAATGCTAAAACATTTTCTTTACTGCTTCCACTTTACTTATTTGGAGCTGCTGGAGAAGCAGGCGTATTAGAATATTAATTTTCCGCTTTACTGGAATGATTTCAGAGTCAAGTGCTGTCGGAACACCGAATGCAAATGGGAGCAGAGAGGGTGGGACTCTCACTAATCCCCTTCAACGCCTTGGAAAAAAACCCAACTCTGTTTATTTGCATTTTCCTTTCGGAGCCTCCTTCAGATGTTTAAACGCCGCTCTGGAGGAGGTTTGGGCAGGTGTCGGGCGATGTGCAGCACAGCCCGTGGGGTGGGTGCTGCCCACCCTGCCCTGCCCCAGGACAGCTCCCAGGGCAGGCTCAGGGCTCACACAGAACCCGGCTGGGGCTGCCCCGGGCACTCCCTGCTGAGTGTGCACAGCATTCCTAGGGCAGGCTCAGGGCTCACACAGAACCAGGCTGGGGCTGGGGCTGCCCTGGGCACTCCCTGCTGAGTGTGCACAGCATTCCTAGGGCAGGCTCAGGGCTCACACAGAACCCGGCTGGGGCTGCCCTGGGCACTCCCTGCTGAGTGTGCACAGCATTCCTAGGGCAGGCTCAGGGCTCACACAGAACCCGGCTGGGGCTGCCCGGGCACTCCCTGCTGAGTGTGCACAGCATTCCTAGGGCAGGCTCAGGGCTCACACAGAACCCGGCTGGGGCTGCACGGGGCACTCCCTGCTGAGTGTGCACAGCATTCCTAGGGCAGGCTCAGGGCTCACACAGAACCGGGCTGGGGCTGCACGGGGCACTCCCTGCTGAGTGTGCACAGCATTCCTTGCTCAAGCCAGCCTCACATTTGTCCGTTTGAATTGTGCTCCCTGCATGGGGAACAGAGGGAAGCAGTTTGTGGCTCCTCAGGGAACTCCAGCAGAGCTTGTGAGGAGAGCCCAGCCCAGCCCATCCCTGTGGGGGCACAGAGTGAAGGCCAAGGTCAAAGAGCCCTGGCCGGGCCTTGTGGGGCTCAGCAGCCACACGGTGACTCCAGATCCAGCAGTAAATTGGGTGCT